>APFE031331954.1:40765-81721 GCA_000404065.3 Pinus taeda
TGCACCTTCTACATTTCAAGGTTTGATGAATTCCATTTTCAAACCCTTAGAAAATTTGTGTTAGTATTTTTTGATGATATACTAATCTACAACAAGTATTGGAAGGATCATGTCCAACATGTTGACATGGTGCTCAAACTATTGGAGGAAAAACAATTATATGCAAAAATTTCTAAATGTTTCTTTGGAGTATAAGAGGTGGAATATTTGGGTCATATTGTATCTCATGAAGGTGTTCAGATAGACCCGAGCAAAATTAAAACCATTAAGGAATGGAAGATCCCCACATCCATAAAGCATCTATGACGATTTCTCGGGTTGACAGGGTATTATCGCGAGTTTGTTAAGAATTATGGGAGAATAGCAGCACCTCTAACAACATTATTGAAGAAAGATGCATTCTCATGGACCTCAGAAGCAACGAAGGCCTTTGAACATCTTAAAGAGGCAATGTGCCAAGCACTAGTCTTAGTTACACCGAACTTCACAAAAAACCTTTATTGTGGAATGTGATGCCTTAGGAAATGGAGTTGATGCTGTTTTCATGCAATAACAAAGACCCATTGCTTTCGAAAGTCATCCAATCAAAGGAAAGTATTTACACAAAGCTATTTATGAAAACGAAATGCTGGCAATACTACATGCACTTAAGAAATGGCGACCCTACCTAATGGGAAGACACTTCAAGGTAAAAACAAATCATGATAGTCTTAAATACTTTTTGGAACAAGGATTATTTTCAGAAGAGCAGCAAGAATGGGTCACAAAGATGTTGGGCTATGACTTTGAAATCATCTACAAAAAAAGGAAGCAAAATGTTGTGGCAGATGCACTCTCAAGAAAGGATGAGGATGTGGAAGCATTTCTTTGCGCCATTTCTATTATCCAACCAGATTGGATAAATGAAGTAAGGGATGAATGGAAGAATGACGAGGAAGTGTGGGCACTCATTCAAAAGATACAACAAGATCCCAGTACATTTGATACATTTCGCTGGAAAAATGATTTGTTATGGTACAAGGATTGGTTATACCTATGTAAGAATTCCCAACTCAAACAAAAGATTATTAGGGAATTGCACACCTCTCCCTTAGGAGGGCACTCAGGATTTCTAAAAACCTACCATATGGTTAAGAAGGATTTTTTTTGGGATGGCCTTAAATCGGGTATTCAAAAGTTTGTGGCGGAATGTTTGGTTTGCCAACAAAATAAAGTTGAAACAATTCAGACCCCAGGACTATTACAACCCTTATCCATTCAAAGCCAACGTTGGGAGGAGGTTTCAATGGATTTTATCACAGGCTTACCCAAGTCCAAAGGAAAGAGTGTTATCATGGTGGTAGTTGACAAACTTACCAAATATGCACACTTTTGTGCATTATCTCATCCATTTAAAGTGAGTACAATTTCTACTGCTTTTATGGAAACAATTCAAAAGCTACATGGAAACCCAAAGATTATTGTAAGTGACAGAAATCCCATTTTCACTGGAAATTTTTGGACAAAATTATTTTTTTGTCTTGGGACTCAGTTAGCTCATAGCTCATCTTATCATCCTCAATCTGATGGGCAAACTGAGATAGTAAACAAATGTTTGGAAGGATATCTTCGTTGCTTTGTATCTGATAAACAAACACAATGGGTCAAATGGTTGCCTCTGGCTGAATGGTGGTATAACACCTCCTTCCATATTGCAACAAAAATGACCCCATTTATGGCACTTTATGGATATCATCCACCATCCATCACATCATATTTAAGAGAAAATTCTAAGGTTCAAGCAGTGGAAGATTGCATCGAGCATCAACAACAAGTTCTCCAATTCTTAAAGGATAACCTTACCTTGGAGTAGAATAGAATGAAACAACAGGCAGATCAACATCGTAGCAGAAGAAGTCTTGATGTGGGTGATTGGATATTCCTATGACTACAACCATATAAACAAATGTTCCTTAAGCAAGCTAAGATGGATAATAAATTATCACTAAAGTGTTATGGTCTGTACAAGGTATTGCAAAAGATAGGTACTATGGCATACAAATTGGAACTTCCTGTAGCTTTCCGAGTGCACTTAGTTTTCCATGTTTCATGCTTAAAGAAGCTTATAGGTGATAAGATTCCAGTTCAAACAATATTGCTAGAACTTGATGAGGAAGGAAAAATCATATTGGAACCTGAAGCAGTAAAAAAAACAAGAACTTTTACAGCTACGAAATCGATCAATTTCAGAGTATCTGATCAAGTGGAAGAACTTACCCGTTGAAGATTCCACCTGGGAGGATGAGAATTTTATACAGAACCACCCAGAACTACTCAAGCGTTGAGGACAACACTTTTTTTGAAGGAGAGGGGCATGTTAGGTCCCTATAATACTAGTGATTCCCCCATTACAATTGTCATTGTATCCCTTATTGTTATTGTTGTGCCCTTATTGTCCCCATATTGTTATTATTGTGCCCCATAGAATCCCACTATTGTTATTTTTGTGCCTTTATATTATTATTGTTAGGTCGACTTGGTTATGTTGTGACTCCTTAGACTCCTATATATAGAAAGGAGGTTTTGTCATTTGTATCATCCAAGAATTGTTCATTTGTGTAATGTAAAGAAGGTTGCCCCCTCGAAGAGGCTGAATTCTAAGGCGTTGATCTATCTTTTTATCCTTTTGTGAGTTGGTTTCCTAACAAAACTTCTTATATCATGAATCCATCTAATGCATGCAATACTGCCCTATGCTTGCCATAACACTCGGTGAGATTTGCTATCCTATCTCTTGATGGTGCATTCCAACACTGTCTGGGACCTAAACATCCTCCTGGAAGAAAGATCTACTTGTTGTATATGCTCCTGTAACACCACATAATGTCCTTTGTACCAGATCGACCCATCCCCAAACCCGCATTTGCCAACTTGCGCCCAGACCATGTGCCATAGCTAAGAAGTCTCTCTCTTGGTGCACTGAGCTCCATCCAACTGTCTTATGTGAGCCTCCCACGTCCTGTTGGTCGTGCTGAGAATGTCGAGGGACAATAGCCAAACCCTCCATGATTGTAAGCAATGCGAGGGAGAAATGGGCATGTGAGTCTCGTGGGATGTGTTCGGGAGATGCTTGCCGCTGCCCTCATCGATCCTGGGTAAGCCCAACCCAATGATACACCTGTTGTCCTCGTCAGAAGACCTCTTCAGAGGAGATGTTTCAACAACCTACTGTAAATCACCATACTTTGCTGTACACAAACACATACTCTTGCACTCCTCTACATAACACTGAATTCCATGACACAACCCCATGCATTGTTGGTCACCGTTGCCCATTGTTGTACCACACAGTATCATCTAGTGTCCCACGTGCTAATGCATTCACCCCTTTGCTAGTGAACCCACCATGATGTGAGCTATACCTCCTCATTTGCCTTGGTAGTTCTTAATGGCCTAACTCCACACATGCTAATGGAAATAACACTACGATGTCGATCCTTAGTACCCCCTGTGCACAACATGAAAATGAGAGAGCATCATCTCCATAAAATGCCCTATTTGGTGCCCTGCCGATGCCACCTCCTCCTACAAGCTTCTGCCAGAGTGTACTATGTTGATTTTGGGTAGCATCGGATGTGCTCTAGCTCTAAAATTTTATGGAGGGGCTAGAACACATGAGATCTCCAAGACCCAGAAATCGTTTGGTGAAATTCCACCCGAATTGTATTTTATTAAAATAATTAATTTTTTTAATGGGGTTCCTAAGTCTAAATTTAGGAAAATAAAAATATTAATGAGCATTAATGAAAATATGGGTGAGAAGCTTCTAAGAGATGAGGATCAAGTCTAATTTAATCGTAGCTGTTGATTAGAGACTTAATCTTGGACGTTGATTCATCAACAGGAAAAGTATAAGAGGAGGCTTGAGGGTCAGTTGGAGATACACCAAGTTGATCAATGAGTTCGATTTTCTGGGGTGTGGTTTGTTGGGAGAATCGAACAAGTGATCTATTGTAGTGAGAGGGGCAGAAGCAAAGATTTGGATCAGAGCATAAGTTTCGAGCCAAAGAATATGTAGCAGAGAGGCAGCTTGAGAGAAAGGAAGGCAGCGCAGAGGCCTACGCAGCCCAGGAGGGGTTGACGCAGTCCAGGAGGGGATCTTGCAGTGGCAGTGCAAAGTATTCGTCAATAGTCCGAGATTTTGCTGGGGAAGCAAGGTTCTGAGTTGGAAGGGCTGAATGACATACTTCACTTGGCAAATCGATCTAGCAGAAGGGGTGACGCAATCCCCTAGAGGCAAGATGCAGGCCCATGCAGTGACTGTGTAGAGACTGCGCAGTGTTTGCCGGGAGGGTGTCAGATCACTTATTGGATCAACTGTGACTTGGGGAGTGAGGTAAACCCTTGTATCTATTTCTTGTTGCCGTGATTTCTCTATAAGGTTAGCTGGTGTGAGAGGCAACCTGTTGTACTCAGATTCTGCTTGCTTAATAATACAAACCTTTTATTTGCTGCACCGATTTTCCCAAATTGGGTTTTTCCGGGGATGTGTTGTCCAAAAATAATAGTGTCCCTTGTGTGTTTGTCTCATTTATCGTTTCAATTTATGATCTGTATGTTAGTGTAGTCTGCAGTAGTGTTTACATCATTGTTTATGAAATTAAATAACTTGTTAAATGAAATGACAAGTAGGAGATGTTAAACTAGTGACTGCAGTAGGATTTCTGTGTCTAGATTGAGAAATTTTCACATACTAATCACCCTGTGACCCCATGCACAACCAACACGCCAAAAAAACCCATGGAGTCTACTCACAAACCGCCTAGCCACTAGCGTCGACTAGAACTCCCCTATGGAATGTATGTGCTCAGTCTCTAGGTCAACTATCTCATTGATGCCAAAGCCATCTTGTGTTTTGGTCTCTAATAGGAAGCCCGGATGCCCTCAATGTAATGAATAACATGAATGTTTTTTTGCATAACTAACTTATGAAACAATTGGGCTTCAGAAGTTGTTTTTCTAGTTGGTCTGATCTAGTATACATGTCTGCTAATGAGCAGGTTGCTGATTATTGTCTAAAATGTGTTGCAGGAAATGAGATCAAATTGCAGGGATTCTCTGATTTTGAATATGGAAAGAGTACAACTGGTGGATGTTTCTATCTTGGCTTTGCAATGGTTTCTTGGATAAGCAAGAAATAGTCTTTTGTGGCACTTACTTTTGCGGAAGCTGAATTCACGACAGCCTGTGTTGTGACTCTAGAAGCAATTTGGCTTTAAGTATTGCTTGCCGGATTGTTTGATCTGATGCTGGAAGCCACAACAATATTCTGTGATAATCAAAGCTGTATGAAGCTGTCAGAGAATCCAATTTTCCGTGGCAAGTCAAAACATATTGGCGTCAAGTATCAACATATTCGTGACATGGTGCATAAGGGAGTAATAAAGCTCCAATATGTCTCCACTAATGAGCAACCAATTGACATTCTGATGAAGCTTCTCCCAAGGCAAAGTTTGTATATTTTAGAGATAAGCTGGGACTTGTGGAGAATGCCTCTCTAGCTTAGAGGGAGTAGTGATCTACCTAGATCATGTTATTCTTCTTGTGTCACTTGATTGGTATATAGGGACATTATCCTTGTGTCAATATGACCAGTGTAAGAAGAATGGTTTAATAGATAAGATAACATCTTTGGACATTCATTCTCTCTGTCTTGTACTTTAACTAGTATAGGGATATTATCCCCGTGTCTTGTACCTTGCCCAGTATAGGGAGAATGTTTCAATGAGCATCTTCCTGTGTCTTGTACTTGGACCAATATAAGGATATTATTCCTGTGTCAAGCACATTGACCAATATAGGAAGATGGACATTTTCTTGTGTCTTATATTGTGACCAATATATGGTTGTTGTCCCTGTGTCTAGTACAATGACCAATATAGGAAAATGGGTTTAGAAGCTACCTGGTTTGATAGGAGCCTCCCATCATCTGGCTCAGATCTCGTCTTAGAGAGAGCTTATTGATGGAAATCATGCATGGATTTGATTAAGGTCTCTTTAGTAGACTATGTAGGGATATAATTGGTACAATGATTATGAGACACTGGTTGATTGATGTCTCTTGGGGAGACCATGCATGGATATGTTAGTACCATGGTGATTTGATACTGGATGGTTAATGATGCTAGTGGTGATGAACTATTAATGACGCTGATCTAATATTGACCCTTCCTTAAAGAACCTTTCAACTTGTTTCACATCTTGACTGTGATTATGATACCTCCCTAGCTAAGAGGGAGTGTTGAAATTGTAGCTATGGTTGCTCTTCATATTTTATTATTATTATTATCATTGTATTTGAGAAGAACAAAACTATTATTGTTTTCAGCATGTTTTTCATGCTTTTGAATTGGTCAAAATGTATTTTTATAAAGAAGAAAATTATTATTTCTATTCATAATTCCAAATGGCTCCACAAGTGCTAAGTCGGCCCTGTTGTTGCACAAACTAGCAGGCTTTCTAAAGAGGCAAAGGCCAGAGGGCACAACAATGCTTGGGATAGAGGTCCACTGTCACCACAACATAAGTCCCCTACTCTTCTCGGATTTTCACCAATGGGAGGAGTCCCAGTAATACTCTCTTGTGATAGATGTGTATCTCTAATATATTTGAAGTGAGGGAAGGTAGCTCATTCAATGGAAAGGTTCAACAAGGTATGAGCTTTGGGAGAAGCTAGTAAGATCTTCCATGAAAAACCCTTTTGAAAGATGGCTACATGAGACCTAGGGTTGGGATATATAACGAGATTTGAATGCACCCAAGGTCAAAGTAGATAAGAGAAAATACAATGGATGATTTACTTCAACAAGTACTAAAGCAAATGTCTTCAAAGAAATCCCCAAGTTGAAGGATTAGCCTCTAGGGTTCCCTCTTGATGTGACAACTAGGGCATCAAATTTATGGAGAATCCATCATGGGAATTCCACCAAAACTTGAGCACTATTAGAGGAGACACAAAGGAAGAGTTTTATCCAAACAAAGTTTAAAACTCCCTCCTCCAAAAGATTTTGCACCAAGTCCTAGGTTAGCCTCCTTATCCTTAGGGGGACGAGAAACAAAGGTGAAAAGAGGGATAATTCTTGAGTTTTGAGTGATCACCAAGGATTTATGATTAGTACCTGACCATTGGGAGAATTGGAGTTAAGAATAATCTCAATATGGGCAACTCACTCTTCAAGGAGACCTAATAGAAGCAGCTTCGCTGCTCTTGAAGCTGCTCTTTAGATATTTATACTTCTTTGACATTTCTAAATGGATTTTCAACGATGTAAATGTAAAAATTCCCCTAGAGACATTCTTTCATTGACTGTGTATGAGTAATGTATGCAAGATTTCCCAATAGTTATAATTTTTAGACAATGTTTCAACAATCAGGGCACATTAATAACCATGAGACAATATTAATGCATTAAACATTAACAAAATCAAAATTCATCAATAAAGAGCACATAGAAGATAGTGAAAAACATATCCATCCATAACAATGCCAATTAGAAGCTCCAAAAGCATAGCAAAAATATCTAAACATCAAAAGTCATCCAAAAACATCCAAATTCTTCTCCAAATTGCAGGTCCGAAAATCTCTAACGAGGTATCGAAAACCCCAAGTATGATGGTTTAGGATGATACTAGGTCTTACCTATTTATACAAGTGTTATGAGTTCAAATTACAAAAGATAAAGCACCTCCGTATGCCTAATATGCTAAGTAACCCACCCATGGTTACAAGCCAACCATGATTGATCTAAAATTTAATTAAATTCTTCTCCCAAGCCCACCCAAGGCTGACATCATGCATGCGTGGAGGCTTAGAGGAGCAACGTTGAGGCCTCTTGTGCTAAAAATGTGAGAGAGGGCCTCAAAAATCATGATGAAGAGGGTGATGCCCTCCATATGCTGCAAAACATCTCCAAACCCCTATTTGGGCTTTATGGGCTCCAAATGGGTCTCATGGGTCTCCAAGTGGCTCAAAATCAAGTCGATGCTCCATCAATGAGCGCTAGAAGATTATACATACCCTCCCATGTCTCCCTAGGAAAGACATAACCTCCTCTAGGCCTTGGATCTATTGCCAAGTGTCGGGTGCAATGTGTAGCCAACTGGGGCAATGTGGTCCAAGTGCATCATCATCTTGAATAACAGGGGCACGAGCAAGAAAATGGTGGTGCTGGAGATGCCCATTGTGTGGCAATCAATGCTCTGCATGAATGGAGGCCCATGGCTCTCAACGCTCACCTTACAATTGCCATTGTGATCCTCTAGAGGGCTTCGATCCCGTATAGGGAGGGCAAGTCCAAGATGAAAACCCACCTACAATCATGTATAAGACCCATTGCATCTCCTCAGCTTCGAATACAATGATTCATTAATGCAATTGAGTAAATATGCTTGTTAATTAAGGGCAAAAGTGAGGACTTCATTGTGGGTTTCCCATCTAAATTTGGAGCTTTGAAAATGTATTAATGTTACCTTCTTGGGTAGGAGAGGTTAATGATGGACCCTATTTGGTGGTTTCAACCTCTAAGGTAATGATAGGTCCAAGGTACATCCTTAAAATGGCAGGTGTCATGTGAAATAATGATGGAACGGAGAGGGAACAAAGGGAAGGCTTCAAGCCACATGCCATGGTACAAGGGTAGCAATGATGAGGAGGGCACATACCTTGGGTATATGAATGTAGGAGGGAGCAATCGTGGTATATGAGTTACCCTGACCTTTATTTTTCCACCCTTCTTCATATGCGTTTTGCCTTTTATTGTTTTTTCTTTATTTTATTGCTCGGGGCTCAACGGAATGAGAGCATGAGTGTAAGATATAGCACTCATTACCGCCTTAAGGTGGGGCAAGTCATCGCCCAACAGGGGTCGGGACATTCTGTTGAGTATGTTGTCATTGATGTCCAAGCGGGAGTAGGAGCAGGTATGCAGGGGATGATGCAGCTTGACGAAACCCTAGCTTTAGGGTTTGGTTCCTTGATCGATGGACATAGCTGCACTTGATGAGGTTTTTTTGAAGCATCAAATCACCACATTTGTGTTGGAGACCCACACTATTGGACTGTCTTCGTCATGTTGATTCTGTTGATGTGTGGAGTGTCTCGTGGGCCCTCACGGTTTGTGAGATATGCCCAGTCAGAGTTGCAAGTCCCAACTTTGGTCCAAAACCCCAAGGGCTAACGATGTGGCGACAAGGTGTGCTGATGTGGCATAACATTATAAGCACATTAAAACAATGAAAAGTCAAAATTGCCAAAAATGATTTTGGCTAAGTCATCAGGATTATAGGAGGTCAATTATTATATAAAGGGATTATTTTATTATTATTATTATTAAAAAAAGAATTAAACCTTACCCAAAGCTTAACCCTAGGTCTGCTAGGGTTTTGGTCAAATTTTTAAAATTTCATTATTTCCCTCCTCTCCTTCATGTCGGATCCTAGAAGCCTCTCTCATGACTATAAAAAGGGTTGATCTCAGCTCAGATAGATATATCAATGGGTACTCATTTCCGTGTTAATTAGACTTGGAATAGTTTTGCTTACCATAAGAGACAATGTTCTGGTTCTCCTTATCTGAGGTTTTGGATGCCTAAAGAGAATCTCTGAAATAACCCTGCGGCCTTAATCAATCTTGAAGGAGACCAATATGTATTACAGGAAGGGTTGTGGCTTGGTTACTTATTGGGTTAGGTGATTCGCTGTATTTTATGGTTTTCTTGCAGGTAATTCATGTGCAGTTGAAGATTGAGCCAACTCTCCAATTCCGCAGATCTGAAGAAGACTCTTTCTCCAAAGACTTGAGCCTATCATTCATGTACAATATCTGAAGCATCTAAAATTCAGGACGAGACTGCTGTAGAAGGATTGAAGATTTATATCTGGTTGACCACCTTCAACTCCCTCAAGATGGTTTTTGAAAATTTTTCTTCTTTGCGGCCTTAGAGAGTCCATCCTCTGTGGAAAGTTTTAGAAGGTCAAATACAGGAGACAGCGTATTCACTTTGTGACCTTTGTGTTGAAAGAAACGCTTGTCTATTCTATGGGGCATTCATTTTCTCAACACAATTTCTGGGTCGACACTTTTGAATGCAAATGGTTTAAATACTTGTCTCTGCGGCCAGTGAAGTAAACGGTGCTTTTGGTAAAGGTATTTTGAAGCTACTTCGATTCTAATCTTCCTCTTATGGAACAATACTGGACAACATCATCTCCTGTAGCTTTGGATGGATTAAAATGAGTGACTAATCTGTGTTTTAAGCTGACATTCTTGTATATCTTGTCGTGGGCATTTTATCTATGTTTTGAGCTCACATTCCTGTAGATGGGACAAATCATTAAGAAGATCAAAGCTCTGTAATACTTCCTTAGGGTGTTATCTACATTATGAATGATGACAGAGGTATGATGTGGTTCTCAAATACCTTGACATATATAGTATGACAGTGTCTCAGATTTGACATAGCAGTATGACAGAGTTTCAGTTTTGGCAGTTCTGAATATTGAATGCAAAACCTTGACATATATACAACAGTCACTTACATAACAATTTGACAGTGGTGGAAGGGTTCAGTTGTGAAATCAGTATAACCCAGATTGATATACCGTGAAATAACATTCAGTGTTCATACACAGTGAGGCAACATTCATCGTTCATTTACACATGATCCTTGCTATATAACTTGGAGGTATGACTTATCCTTGGTAGTGACTTGAGACGGCATGACAAGACCATGATGGTTAGACCGTAAGAACGTCGGATGTAACCTATAGTCTGTATGATATGTGTCCAGTGTTCAGGGACCTTAACTTTGATGTATGTCTATGTTGGAAGATGGCTATATGCTAAACAAACAGTGGCCTTAATGCAATGATGATAATGATGTGACCCTGATTGACATAACAGTCACACCATTGGCAATAGTGGAAGAACTAGCAGTAGGTTTGGAGCAGTATACGTGACAGTAGCAGCAACAGTAATCAGTGACAAAAGTATGAAGTAGTATAGCAGAAGTAGACAGTAGCTACAATGGATGAATGGTGAAGTGTACTAGCAATAGAGGTAGGAGGAGCAGTAGTGGATAACAGTATGAGAAGCACTGGTCAGTGGCAGCAGCAGCAACAATGTTGGATAGCGGCAACAACAATATTGGATAGAAGCAGCAGTGGTGGTAGGAGTTACTTGAGTGCAGCTCATTGTAACTGGGCCAATATCCTTGGTACAGGAGCCCAACCTTCAGGGAGCATTTGCTTCCTTCCAGATTGCTGGTAAAACCACTTGGGGAGTTTATACTGCCTTCCAGTTCGACTGGTAAATGTAGTATGTACATCATACATAACACAACTTGGTTTGGACATTATTTCTGGTGTACCATCTTTCATGTGATGTAGTTTTGATGGTTTATGTTATGCTCTGAATGTTTAATTAAGTAAATTAGCAAATTGTGTGAAAAGAAACGGAAACACTGATTCGCTCCCCTCTTAGTATTTTTAACAATTGGTATCAGAGCCTGTCCTTTTTAAAGGTTTAACCGCTTGAAGGCAGATCAACTTTAAAACGCAAACATGTGGAAACTGAAAATTGGAATGAGTCCAAGTATGTTTTTGCTCTTGATGAAATAACTAGGCTAAAAAGAGAAGTTGAATTGCAGAAGCAGATACATACTCCAAAAAAGGATCATGAACTTGATCACATCAAAAGCATGTTGCAAGAGGCAAACAACAAGGAAAGCACCTTGACAAACCAGCTCAAGGAAAAGGAAAAGGAAAAGCAGGATGAAGAATTTGGCAAGCAAGTCACCTCCTTGAAGAGGTGTTAATTTTTTAGGCAACAATGGTATGTTCTATGCTTTAGAGCAATTTTACTTCAATTTCTTTATGAGCCCAATATCAATTTCAGTTTAGCAATCACATAAACATGGAAGTAAAATGCTGATAGAACATAAACGGAGTTGTCTATAATGCGACTTTTTGGAGATTCCGTTGACGGAATCCGGCTGAAGAAATTGAGGTTAAATTTTGATTTGTTGCAGTTAAAATGGTTTTTTAACTGCATATTTGGATTCAGCACCCTGGAAAACCCTGGGACACTTTGATTGTGCAGAAACTAGCTATCAAACTTGTGATTCCAATAAATTGCTGCCGGATTTTGACCGGAAAAACCCACCGGAAAAGCTTTCAAAAAGTCGCATTATAGACAACTGCGAACATAAACATAAACAGTAGAAGACAAGCCAAGACGAGAAGACATTGATTTTGGGTAACATCGGATGTGCTTTAGCCTTGAAATTTGGTGGAGAGGCTAAGGCACATGAGATCTCCAAGACCCAGAAATCGTTTGGAGAAATTCCACCCGGATAAGGAGTTATTAAAATAATTAATTTTTTCAATGGATTCTTAAGTCTAAACTTAGGAAAATAAAAATATTAATGGGTATTAATAAAGATAAGGGAGGGAACTGAGAAGCTTCTAAGAGACGAGGATCAAGTCTATTTTAATCTTAGCCGTTGATTAGAGACTTAATTTTGGCCATTGATTCATCAACATGAAAAGTATAAGAGAAGAGGATCATTTGGAGACACACCGACAGATACTCAGTATCCCAAGGAAAACCGATTCTCAAAGAGGAGGAGTTCGATTTCAGAGAGAGGGTTGTAGGGTGGAGGAAGAGGAGGGCATCAATAGCAGTTAGTGACTGAGGAGGAGGTGACACAAGGGCATTGAGAGACAACACAAAGGGAGACGCAACCCTCACGCAGAGGGACACAAAACCACTCAAAGTGATGGAGAGATGATGCAGAAGTGGGAGAAGGGTCCCCAAGGTGTCAAAACGTTTCCAGGGGAAAGTCTCAAGTGTTTCCTCTCAGTTTCTTTGTAAAATCATTCCTTGTAAAGCGATTGTTGTTGAAGATTAATAAAACCCTCATCTATTGCACCGATTTTCCCACATTGGGTTTTTCTGGGGACAATTGTCCAAAAACAACTGTGTTGATGTGATTGGTTCTTGTGTATGTATATCGCTGTTATTTTTTGTGTAATTATGTGATAACTGTAGTATAATTTATTTTAATGTTTGCTGAAGGGATTTCATAAATAACTTATTGTTAAGAATAAATAGGTGAAATATATGAGTTGCTGCAGTAGAATTTCAAATCAGAAATTTTCACATGGTATCAGAGTAGAGATCCAACAACAGGAGAGAAGAATCAGCTATGGGTGAGGAGCATGATGCAGAGGCATCAACTCAAAGGGACTCATGCAGATTTCCAGAAGAAAGCACGAGGGACATGGATCATGATTATTCTATGTTAGCTTACAGACTGGAAGAAGAAGTCACTTGCCTAGCAAGCTCTGCCTCCTCTGAGGTCTAGTATATAGATAGTGGAGCTTCCTAGCATATGACAGGAATTCGAGAATGCTTTTCAAATTATTAGGAAGAAAGGATGAATTTTCAGATCACCATGGGAAATAAAGCAAAGTGTACCCGCGTAGGAAGAGGTACTGAAATGTTTCAAACCAAAGTAGGAGAGCGGCTTTGAGCAACCAATGTGCTGCATGTGCCAGGATTGGGGATGAACTTACTCTCCGTATCTCAATTTCAAAACAAGGGCTATGACGTTTTCTTCATTAAGGAAAAAGTATATGTCAAACACCTGAGTTGGAAAAAGAAGGCCCAAATTGGAATCAGAAGTAACAGGCTATATAGATTACAACTAGAGTCTCCAATGGCACTGATAGGCAACAATGGAGATAAAGATTTTGAATGAACTATGGCATATAGAGTCTATCTTCTAGGGAGTAGGAAGGTAGTAGTTCTGTGGGATGTAAAGTTCATGGAGGACATAGTTTTCAGGAAATCTCGAGAAATGCCTTCCAAGGAGCAGTCAAAAGACTATCCGTTGGTCCAACCACTTCGACCAACATAAACTAGTACCAACAATTCTCCTGAAGGCAAAGCTTCAGAATAGGAGAAATCTTAGGAAGAGGAAGAGCTGATAGATGTGCCAACTAGTAGTGGAAGAACGAGTCAGGAACTTCGACAGATTCTACGGGATGCAGAGGACTTCATTGGTGCACCCAAGAATGATAAAAGGAAGCGAAGACAACTAGACAGATACTAGGCCCTATTAGCTTAAGTTGGGGAATCCTCTAGGTTTCAGGAGGCCGTTCAACGTCAAGTATGGGTAGATGCTATGGTGGAGGAATACCGTTCTATAATGGTCAATGATGTCTGGGAAGTGGTACCTAGGCCTTAGGACAGGTCAGTGGTAGGTTCGAGATGGATCTATAAAGTCAAATATGCTGCAGACGACAGTGTGGAGAAATACAAAGCTAGGTTTGTGGCTAAGGGGTATGCTCAGAAGGAAGGGATAGACTAAGAAGAAACCTTCGCCCTAGTAGCCAGGTATACTACTATTAGAACCATGATATCCCTTGCAGCATAGATGGGGTGGGAGATTCACCAGATGGATGTCAAGATGGTGTTCTTGAACGAGGTGATAGAAGAAGTATACATTGAACAACCAGAGGGCTTTGAGACACATGAGAAGAAATCTCATGTACGCAGATTAAAGAAAGCCTTGTGTGGGCTTAAAGAGGGACCTAGAGCATGGTACGGTCGAATTGATGGCTACTTGCAGAAGATGGGGTTCGTTAAGAGTGACATAAATCCTAATCTCTACTATCTTGTCGTAGAGAATGAGCCTCAAATCTTGGTGTTATATGTGGATGATATTTTCTTGACAGGATCATCCAGGCTCATCAAAGACTGCAAGAACCTAGCCATAGAATTCTACATGAAGGATTTGGGACAAATGCATTATTTCTTAGGGTTGAAAGTTTGGCAACAGAAGCATGAGATCTTCCTTGGACAAGGGAGATATGCTACAAAGATCTTGAAGAGATACAGGATGCAGGACTATAGACCTATGGCTACTCCAATGATCACCAGCTGGAAGAAAATTGATGCATCAAAAGATAAAGACATTGATCCCACCTTGTACTGGCAGCTTATAGGGTCCTTGATGTATTTGGTTCATACAAGGCCAAACATTTGTTACACTGTCAATAATAGGCCTATGACAAGGGTGAAAAAGGCCTTTAGGCCTACTGTTTAGGGGAATAAAGGCTACCAAGGAGGGCCGAGAGGGAGAGGAGGTTGCGGTAGATGAGGATGAGACCTTTAAGGCCTGCGGCCAGGGCCTAAGGCCCTAGAAAAGGCAACCGTAAGCCTTTCTAGGCCTGTGGCTAAGGGAAGAGCTGTGGCTTAGCCCTAACTGGTGCTGCTAAAAGGGTGAGGCCTCTAGAGGACCAAACGACTCCCCAAAATGGAGGCTGAGGCCTCTGAGAGGACCTAGAAGAGGATGACAAGGGAAAAGAGGATTACAGCTAGGGTTTGGCGTCTAAAATAGGGTTGCGGCTCACCAAGGAGGGGAGGAGAGGCCACGACTAAGGTAAATGAGCCTTACTCTAGGCGTAGAAGGCCTAAAAAATTTCCAAACCCCTGCAAAAAATTCAAATTATGCTTTAGATCTCCAAAATCACCAAAATTCGCCACGAAAATGCCACCAAAGGCTAGCAACTTCTTCCTCTGCTTGAGCGTTGAGCTTGGAGAACTAGAGGGTGGATCTTGCCTTCCTAGGCCTAGATCCACCGCTAAAACCCCCAATGAATTTTTTTAGAGGCTAGAAACCTTTGAAATCCTTCCAAAATTTCAGATTTGGCTTGAGAAATTACCTGCACAAATGAAAATAAAATTTCCCAAAACCCCAATATATACAAAATTCAAAATAAACCCCAAAACCCCAATTGCTGCAAAACAGGAGTTAGAAAAGTATTTTTTGTAGATTATTTTACAAAATTGTATATACAAAATATTTACAAATATACAATACTTGTAATATTTTTTTTAAGAAAATATTTTTTTGAATAATGATAATGGATCAATGTATTTTCGGAAGTTATAGTGTTGACCACAACCTTTAGCGAAGCAAGAAAACCATATAAAAATTCCTACAGCCCAAACAAGGTCGGCTCTTCCCCGAAGTCTGTGAACTTGGAGCCTAAGGGCCGATGTACTTGCAAATCTCTATATATTTTCTCAAGCAGACTTGTTAGATCATATGGTGAATCAGATCACCTAAGATAAAACCAGATTTTACCAATAGAATGCTCTTATCATCGACAAATGAAATAGCAAGCTAATAAAAATTTTAGTACAATATAGGAAAACACATAACCAACACGTACCACAGATCAATGGGCAAAGAACACCATGAACTGAACCTCAAAGTCTTTTTATTATGATATCAAATGTTCCCAATAGAGCAATGGCTCAATATCAGCGTTACAAATTTACATAATCGAGAATCATTGTTATTTGAGAAGCAAAATGGCTTTTATTAATAGAGAAATCCTTAAAGTGGAAAATAATGGCTATTTGGCTTGATTCCTATCAAAATAATCTTGACCGTTTATACTAATTTGATCATCTTTTAATTTCTGCTGTCGAAAATATTTATTTTGAGGAAAATTTCAAATTTCTCATAAAACCCATTTTTTATTAATCCAAAAATTAATATTTTGGATTAATTTCTTCAAAATTTTGACATTGACTTAACCACCAAGGTCCAAGGGCTTACTTTTTCTTAAAAAATCAATTTTTTCCTTCACGGGGAACCTCCAAAAATTGACTTCCTTTTGACCCACGAATTTTTTTGGTCATTTTCCACTTGAGAAATTAATTTCTCTAAAATTAGTTTTTGATTCTAAATTAATTAATTTTCTGGCTTAGGATTTAACTTTATTTTAGCCAGAAAAATTAATTAATTGACATAAGAGGGGATCAATTATTTTTTCCACCCTCAAATATTTTAGCCATGGTGTCTAAGTACGAGGGATGATGCACTAAAATATTTTTTACATCAAATATTACAAATTCAACCCTCAAAAGGGGAATACACCTTTACATATAGACCCTCAAAACAATTACCCAATTTTGCGACACAATATTATCTAGTAGACCAAGTGATCTATAACAAAATAATTTAGCCAAATAACTTAAATTATTCCCAAACCTCTTTTACAAAAACTCGATATAACACTAGGACTCACCTAAGACGTTGTCAATAAATTCCACCCTAGCTTTGGAGATTAAGTTGGAGAAAAAACTCTGTCGATTATCTATGTTTACAAACACAGATAATGCAGTAAGGTTAAAAAACCTCCTAGGATGAAATTCGTTGCTAAAATCAAAGGCTTACCTAGGTGTTACATATTTAAATGGTCATACTAGCATCATTTACATTACAACTTGAATAAATTGGGTTTACAATGACATAACAACTAGTTGGCTAATGATCTTGATCTTTGAAAATTTTTGTACACTGCTTCTTCGAACTTGTGACAAAAAATGGGTGCAACAATGTCTTTTTACTTTTCCTTAGTTATTAACCTCCTCTTATTATTATGTTGTTCTAACTTCTTATCATCAAACAACTATCAAAACAAGAAGATCAACAGTACACAAGAACACAGGATATAGGTTGCAAGCTAGGGCCAAAACCTCTCCACTTGAGAGGAAAACCCACAAATCTCCTCTTCTTATAGATTCTTCAATTGACAAATTCAAAGACCATTAGACCAAGACCAATACCCTTCCAAGACCAAGTCTAGCCTTCTTTATGATGTGATTCTTTTGTCCAAGTCAAACCCAGTCAAATCTCTTCCAGCTACACAACTTCGACCCCCAACAACAGAATTTCGGCCTCTACTGCAAGTCTGAAATTTTCAGCCCTCCCAACAACAACTGCGTCCACACGTGTGAGCTTATTTAGGGCTTACAAGACTTCTTCAGACCTTTGCTTGAATTTCTCCTTCTTCTAGGGCTTGAGGATGACCTAATGAGGTTTCCTTCGACCTTCTTTCTGCACTTTCTCCAAGTTCGATCTTGCAATAGCAAAACCCTAACTCAACAACATAAACCCTAACTTCCTTTCTTCACACGTGTGGAGAGAGAGAGAAACTAGCCCAAACACCTGATCTTCATCCTTCTTCTTCTTTTGCTAACCTCTTTCTTCTTCTCCTTCGCTTACTTGATGAGAGAATGAATTGTGCCTCTAGGAGGTTGAGTTCCCTCCTATATATAAGCTTCCAAGTTGGACGAAGTTCCTCAAATTAGGCAGACTTCTCAGTTGGTAGGCCAACTTGGTCTTGGAGGGTATTTTGACACTTTTAAATACAAAAATTGTTAGGATATTTCGACACATAGGAAATAGTTAAGTATAACTTGGTTTAGTGTAGAGTTAGGTAAAGTGTGTTTCTTTACTATGTACTTTTGTAACCTACAATCCGATGGTCACAATATGTTCTAAACATTAACTGATTCGACTATTCATTCTCTCCTTAGTATTACCGACACTTGATCCGTGGCTTAACACCCGATTGGTCCATGATCTCTATTTAAAGAGCATGGAGGGTCATTTGTAGGGTGACCGTTCATGAGAGAAGCTTATGTAAATTTTATTTCTTTTATTAATAAATTGCTTTAAGTGGCTGCGTTGGCTCAGGCTGTGCACTGTTTCCCTCTTTGAGGGTTTTAACCACGTCAAGAATACTAGTGTATTGATCTGTGATTTGTTTGTGAGCAGTGTCCTTTGGTGTTCTATCTGAGGAACTTACCCTGTAAATCCCTACATGGTATAAGAGCTATTTGAGGGCCGCATCCGTTGGTGATCCAAATCGGAAGTCGGTACAATTACATCCAACTGTCGTTTCCTAGATCTACTGTTTCTGACTGCTTCAGGTTGCGATCGCTGCTCTATTGTGTTAGGAGCATCTTTTCCAGTGAGGAACCCCTTTCGTTTCACGCGAAAAGGTTTCCGGTAGCCCTAGCTATGTCATTTTTAAGATCTGGAGGTATACAGTCTTTATTTGCAGTTTTAGTTATTTATCTCTCTTTATTTCAGTTTATTTATCTGTTTGTTTTTTATTACAGATCTATACCTTTCATTTCTGCGTATGCTCCTTGCCCCGTGACTCTGTGTGATCTAGGCAAATCAAAAACAGAAATGAAGGATTTTTCTCATGTGTATGCTCTTTTTCGCTGTCCCTTAGTGTGATCTCGGAAAATAAAAAATATAGAGGAAAATATTTAGTTTCTGGCGAAAGCTAACTTTAAGCCATAAGGTTTGGTTTTTTTTATGTCTGTGTTGGGTTGTGTGGTTTTTTGTTTTGTAGGCAAAAAGGGCTTTTTCAAGTAAGCACGCACCCCAAAGCTTTAGTGACTAAAAAAAAACTTCAAGCCATAAGGTTTGGTTTTTTTTTGTATGTCCCTGTTGGGTTGTGTGGTTTTTTGTTTTGTAGGCAAAAAGATTTTCAAGTAAGCACGCACCCCAAAGCTTCAGTGACTAAAAAAAAAACCCTTTCTCTTTTCCAAAAATTACTAACCTTTTAAACTAGCTCATTTGATCCAAAGTTACTTTATGAGAATAGAGGTCTTGAGTTCAAGTCTTTTTTTTTGTTGAGTTATTTTTTCAAAAAGCACATGTAACTTATGTTTTAAAGTTACTTTATGTAAAAGTGTTCTCACCCATTATAAAAAGTGAGTCACTTATAATTCTGAAGTCTCTTTATCTTTTATTTAAGTTTATAATTTAGTGGGTAGCTCATAAAGTACCATTGTAAAAATGACTTCTATTTATTTATAAAAGTGGGTCACATAATTTTTTTTTTTTTTTTGTTAAAGTGAGCTAATTAGACTAAGTTTGGAAGGGGGGAGGGAGATTTTTTATTTTTTATTTTTTTCTTAATATAACATTTTCATTCACTTCCGCACATTCACGCACTTCGTCGGGATCTTCAACAACTTTTCTTCAAAAAGCCATAACTTCTTTATCCGAAAGTCGTTTTCAGAGCCGTTTTTTTTGAATCAGCCTAATTTTTCGAGATCTTTCCATTGGAGCACTTAGTTTCAACATCTACAGCTTCAGTTTCTGTTAAAATGGAAAGTCCATGCCAATTTATTCTTGACAACACCAATTACTTCCAATGGTCGTCCTACATTATGGATTTACTTAGAAGTAAAGATCTTTACAGAATAGCCTCAGGCCAAGAAACTAAACCTAAAGATGAAGATAAGGCAACCAAATAGGAAAATAGGCAAGATCAAGCACGTGGGTTGATAGGGATGTCTATTTCTCCAGACTTTAAATCCATATCGCAGAACTTGATACCCCTAATGAAGCAGCTCACTAAAGTTTTTGGAATTAAAAATGGAATAAGAGCTCATCAACTCAAAAATGAGTTGCTTACGTTGGACCCCAATAATTTTTCTTCCATTGAAGATTTTTTGACTAAGTTCAAGACCCTTAGACTTCTCTTGGAAGGTGTTAAGGTTAAGAAAGAAGATGGTAGCCTTATCTATTCCATTCTTACTAAGTTGGGACTAGCCTACTCTGTGTTTGTTTCCACCTTCCATTCTATTAGAGAAACCTTTATTTCTCAAGGACAAGATTACAAGTCCCCCGCTTTTGATGCCTTTTGTGATTCTTTAATAAGAGAACAAGAAAAACTCTTACATCTTGGTCTTCTTAATCTTGGAAACTCTTCTAAGAAAGCCTTAGCCGCCCAGCAACAACCAAATTCAAAGAATCCTAAGAAGCAGTATCCTAAAAAGAATGGTCCTAAACCAACCAAGGGTCCTAAGCACTTTTAGTCTCAAAATAAAAAATCAATTCAACAAAATGATAAGGCAAATAAAAACAAAGTGAAGAAGACTAATAAACATTGCAACTTTTGTAATCGAGATGGTCACTTAGAATCCAAATGCTTTAAGAAGATGGAAGCCTTGGAAGTAGCAATGAACAAGCAAAATATCCATTTGGAGCACTCTTCAACTTCAACTTCATCTTCAGGAATAACACTTTTTGCATGTGGTTGTCAAATATCTCGGTTTGGTTATGCACTAAATGTATCTTTTTCTTCTCATTCTCATGAGTGTGTTATTGATTGATTCTGGAGCTTTTTATCACATGGCCAAAAACAAAGCCATGTTTTCTTCTTTAAATGATTGTAACACCAAAAATATATATGTTGGTGATGATAGATCTCTTAGTTTTGTAGGGACTAGAACTATTCATCTAGACAATGGTCAATTTAATGATGTATTATGTGTTCCAACCTTATCCTGCAACCTTCTATTTGTATATCAAATAACTCATTTAGGTGAAGGTAAAGTCGTTGAATACTCACCTCATGATGTTGTAATTAAGGACCTAAGAGATCCTAGACAGATTTTAGCTATTGGCATTGTTGATGATTCTACAAGGTTGTATAAGTTTAACAACTTTGGGTCGTCAACTTTTCCCTCTGTATTTGTTGTTCATAATGGTGAAGTGAGCAAACTTTGGCATGAACGATTTGGTTACTTAAACTATTGCTTCCTTCAAAATCTATGTAAAGAAAATATGGTGACAAGTCTTCCTATGGTATCTTGCAGAGATTGTGTTTGTTCCGGATGTGTACTCGGAAAACATCATCGGGATAGTTTTGAAAAACGTGTCTCTTGGCATGCCTCAACCCATTTACAACTTGTGCATAGTGATTTATGTGGTCCACTTCATGTTGTTTCATTCTCTGGCTAAAAGTATTTCTTAACTTTCATTGATGATTTCTCCAGACGCACTTGGGTATACCTCTTAAAATTCAAGAGTGAAGTATTTAACATGTTTTTGGCCTTTAAGGCCTTTGTTGAGAAACAATCTGGACATCAAATTCTTAAGCTAAGATCTGATAATGGCGGAGAATATGTTAACAACAAATTCATCAACTTTTGCACTAAGCATGGAATTCAAATGCAACATACTGTTCCATATACTCCAAAACAAAATGGTGTAGCTAAAGGGAAGAATCACACCTTAAAGGAAATGGCTAATTGTATGCTTCGATCTAAAGGACTTAGTCTTAATTTTCGGGCAGAAGCAATTAACTGTGCAAATTACATAGTAAATTGCACTCCTACTAAGGTTTCAAAGAATATCACTCTAGAAGAAGCATGGAGCTCAATTAAACTAGATGTAAGTCACTTTCGTGTTTTTGGAAGTGAAGCATGGGCCCATCTTCCAGATGAGAAACATAAAGCTTTAGAACCTAAGAGTGAAAAATGTATTTTTGTTGGATATTTTGAAGATGTCAAAGGATATATATTTATTCCACGTAAGTCTAAAAATGTTATCATTAGAAGAGATGTAAAGTTTGCTGAAAATATATCGGCCTACGAGCCTAGTTCGGCAGATGTGCCACCTCTCTCTATCCCTTCTACTTCTGAGAACATTTCTTCTTCAGATGATGACAGCGAGGATGACAATCCTCCCCCACCTTCTCAGGATCCTCCTTCAGCTCCTCAGCTTCCAAAATGGGTCCTTGATGCTTGGGATGCGGTAGGTGCTTTTGCAGGTGATCCTACAGATCAACGACGTACACATTCTCAGTTCAATAGAGCTTCTTCTTTATTGGCTCAAGCTTCAGTGAATTATGATCCTGACACCTTTGCAGAAGCTTCAGACCGTGCAGATTGGGACACAGCTATGAATGAAGAATATCATTCATTATTGGCAAATGGTACAAGGGATCTTGTTCCTCTTCCAAAGGGACGAAAACTTGTTAGATGCAAATGGGTTTACAGAACCAAGTTTGGGCCAGATGGAAAAGTTGATAAACATAAGGCTTGTCTTGTTGCTAAGGGTTTTTCACAAGTTGAAGGCATTGACTATACTGAAACCTTCTCCCCTGTTTCCAAAATGAACTCTATCGCCTTGTTCTTTCCCTTGTTGCCTCTTTCAAATGGGAAGTCCATTAAATGGATGTTAAATCTGCCTTTTTGCATGGGGACTTGCATGAAGAACTCTATATGGAACAACCTCCTGGCTTTATACAAACAGACTCCAGCCTTGTATGTCGGCTTAAGAAATCCCTTTATGGTCTCAAGCAAGCCCCTCGGGCTTGGTATGCCAAAATGGATAGCTTTCTTTTAGATACTGGCTTTTCTAGGTGCCATTCTGACAATATTATCTACACCAAGAAAGTGGGTAAGTCTCTTATCATTCTTGTTCTTTATATTGATGATCTTTTTTAGAAGTTCTAAGCCTGATTGTTAGAAACCCTTCATGTATTTCACTGTTTTATTCCTACCTACTTTTTCTGTTAATTAACAAGTTATTTACCATGTAAATACTGGAAATAAATACAAGTACATGCTCAACACATTACAGATCATCAACTGAAGGAAATAGAAACAAACACACAAGTGACACCGTTGTTTTTGGACTAATGTCCCCAAAAAAACCCAATGCGGGAAAATTGGTGCAACTATTTGAGGGTTTAATATATTAAACAGTTTCAGAATACAATTTGGGTGCCAAATCCTGCTCACCCAACAAAGAAAAATCTTGGCAGTAGTACCTCTCTACTTGGAAGCAGATATTCCGGCTGAAACCCCGGATAAACACTCCGGCAGGTCCACAGCTCCAATCTACCCCACGAAACCCCAACGTCAGCCTCTAGGGACTGCATCAACCTCTCTGGCCTAGCGTCAGCCCAATAATCCCTGCTTCAGCCTTTGGAGGCACTGCGTCAACCCTCTGGCCCTCGTCGTCACGCACGCTAGCCCCTTTGAGGCACTATGCAACTCTTGGCTACCTCTGCGTGAGCCCTGGCTGGCTCTGTGTGAACCCCTGGCTGGTTATGCGTCCCTCTCTTCGGCTGCTGCGCTGATTCTCTCGGCGCTATCTTTGCCTTTGCTTCTATATTCACTGTCTCTCAGCTGCAACTCTGATCATTCTCTCAACCTTCTCAGCAAACCTAGCCCCAGAAAGTCGAAATCTTGATCTCTTGGTGTGTCCTTCAAGTGACCCTCAAGCGACCCTCAAGCCTCCTCTTATACTTTTCTCGTTGACAAATCAACGTCCGAGATGAAGTCCCTAATCAATGACTAAGATTAGATCTGGCTTGATCCATGACTTTTGGATCAATCTAACACAATTTTATATTAATTCACATTAATATTTTATTTTCCCTAAGTTTAGACTCAAGGATTCCATTAAAAATATTATTTATTTTAATATCTCCCAAACTGTTTAGAATCTGCCCAAACCCTTTCTGGGTATTGGAGATCTCATGTGCCTTAGCCTCTCCACCAATTTTCGTGGCTAGAGCACATCAGATGCTACCCCAGATCTACACTCCCTCTTAGCGAGGACTATGCTCTAGTAATAATCCTTACTGAGCATCACTCTAATCATCCGACATCGGTCCCTGTGCTGATGCTAGGCCTGCTGCCCAACATCCTCTGCATTGCTGCATCCTGTACTGCTACCCATGGCCCTGCCACTGCCATTGCTGCATCCGTACTGCAACTCCCTTTGCATCTGTGCTGCTACCCATGGCCCTGCCACTGCCACTGCTGCATCTGCACTGCAACCCCTCTCATCATGCTGCATCATGTTGCCCATAGCACTACCACCGCTAACTGCTGCACTGCAACTCAGTTACTGAGAAGTAAGTAACTGATCTCCCAACTCTGACATCTCTGTTAGGCTAGAGACACCCTCGATGCTGAAACTCCCTCTATCGCTGACAAGTGCTCCCTCTCTGACCTTTGCGTTGCTGCAACAACTCCATGCATCTCGCATCGTTGCACACCTCTCTGTGCCATCCTGCACTGGTGCAACACTCCCGTGCTTCTTGCACTGTTGCTTCATACTGACTTAGAAATCCTGCACTGTAGCTCCCTCTGTCGCTCCATCCGCATTCGTCTCTACAAACATCTCTGCCAGTACTGCTACTCATCTTCGGGGCTCCCCTAGCCAGGTATAATCTGACAGTTTGGGTACCTCAAGGATCTTGCCCCTCATCGTTTGTAGTCCATCTGACTACAGCTCGATGTCTCCCCACTTCCGCTCAAGTGGCGTGTGTGCACTCATGACACAGTGATCGTCTGTCTCCACTTTATTCTCTGCCCTTGCTGGCGCAGCCTTGGTCTCGGAGGCCTCTCCCTTGCTCTTCTTCCTTGGACACTGGGTCTCATAGTGACCCAACTCCCCACAGTAGAAGCATTTGACCTTGGAGAGGTCCTTCTTCCATTTGTCCTGCTTTCCCTCAGATGCTAGGGTAGCATCCACCTCCTCCTCTTTCTTAATTCTGATCCCCGTGCTGCTGCTTCCTGCCTTGCTCAGCCTTCTGATCTCTTCTTGGCGAAGAGCAACCCACATTTCCTCCCTATTTGGAAGGGTCGCCTTGCCCAGTATGCTCTGGACAAACACCTCCCAATCTTTTGAGATTGCGTTCAGGGCTGTTCTTACCATTAATTCTTGATCCGGTGTGGCCTTGTGGGAGTCAGCTGATCCCGGATCTCCTTCAATCGACTGAGGAAGGGGTCAATGTGTTCTCTCTTCTACATCTAGTATGATCGCAATTGATTTTCTAGTAACATCCTTCTCTGCATAGAAGTATGTTGGTACAATTTCTTTAGGGCCTCCCACATCTTATTTTCCGTGTCATTTTCGGCAATATGTGGTACTACATGGTCCTTGACCCTATCAAGAATGATGTTCTTGGCTCTCGCCATTGCCTCCTCGTACTTGTCGTTATCAGTTGGGTCAATTGGGATAGCTATCGTCCTCAAGGCGAAGTGCTTGACACGATTCATGTCTAGAACAGATAAGATTTTGGCCTTCTAGACTACGAAGTTTGAGGCTTCGTCCAGTCTGTCCTGGTCTCTTATCTCGTTCACTGCCATCTCGCCGCTGCTCTACTTCCCTCCTGGAAGTTCTCGGTGTGACTCCCTTCGAGCCTTGATTTCCCTCTTGGAAACCCTTCCACCAATGTCGAGATGCCCCCACTTCGATCACTAGTGCAACTGCACCACTGATCCGGATTTCTCGGCTAGAAATCCTCGGTAGAAACTCCCTCCTCCTTGGCCTTGCCCTGTTAGATACTATTCTGACTACAGTACCCCACCAACTCCACTCTGCAACTTACCCACAACCTCCTAAACCCCATCAAATTGAAGGTTAGAGCTCCTAGGCTTTGCGCAATCCCGACACCGGCAAATCAACTTCCTTAGCCAACTACGTCAGCCCTCCTGGCCTTTGCATGGCTCTGCGTGAGCTTGTCTTTTGCCTGCCTCAGCCTTTGCGCTGCCTCTTCTTGGCTTGAACTTGATGACGTAGGCACTGCATCACCCCTTCTTTGCTGCTTCTCTGCTAGGAACAACTTCTGTCACTCGGGACAACTGTTTTCTGCTGTTGCTGCTCTGCTCGGCTAATGTCCCCAGTTCTCCTGTGATCTGCAACCATCCTTTGATACCATGTTGGAATTTCTAAGCCTGACTGTTAGAAACCCTTCATGTACTTTATTGATTTATTCCTACCTACTTGTTCTGTTAATTAACAAGTTATTTACCATGTAAATACTGGAAATAAATACAATTACATGCTCATCACATTTCAGATTATCAACTGAAGGAAACAAAAACAAGCACACAAGTGACATTGTTGTTTTTGGACTAATGTCCTTGGAAATACCCAATGCAGGACAACGGTGCAGCGATCTGAGTGTTTGATTTATTAAGCAGTTTCAGAATACAATCTGGGTGCCAAATCCGGCTCACCCAACAGAGAAAAATCTCGGTAATAGTACCTCTCTACTCGAAAGCAGATATTTCGGCTGAAACCTCAGATAAACACTCCGATAGCTCCACAGCTCCAATCTGCCCCACGAAACCCCATCGTCAGCCTCTAGGGACTGCATCAACTTCTTTGGCCTAGCGTCAACCCCATAACCCTTGCGTCAGCCTCTGGAGGCATTGCGTCAGCTCTCTGGCCCTTTGCGTCACCCACATTGGCCCCTCTGAGGCACTGCGAAAACCCTGGTTGCCTCTACGTGAGTCGTGGCTGGCTCTGCATGAACTCGTGGCTGGTTTTGCGTCCCTCTCTCCGGCTACTGCGCTAATTCTCCCTGTGTTATCTTTGCCTCTTTGCTTCTGTATTCATTGCCCCTCAGTCGCAACTTTGATCACTCTCTCAACTTTCTTAGCAAACCCGGCCCCAGAAAGTCGAAATTTTGATCTTTTGGTGTGTCCTCCAAGCGACCGTCAAGCCTCCTCTTATACTTTTCTTGTTGAAAAATTAATGACCGAGATTAAGTCCCTAATCAACGGTTAAGATTAGATCTGGCTTGATCCATGACTTTTGGACCATTCTAACACAATTTTATATTAATTCACATTAATATTTTATTTCCCTAAGTTTAGACTTAGGGACTCCATTAAAAATATTAATTATTTTAATATCTCCCAAACTGTTTAGAATCTGCCCAAACCCTTTCTGGATATTGGAGATCTCATGTGCCTTAGCCTCTCCACCAATTTTCGTGGCTAGAGCACATCCGATGCTACCCCAAATCAACAATCTTATCCTTACTAGTAGTGATCCCATCCTTATAAACCATGTGAAGTCCAACCTTAAAAAACAGTTTGAAATGACAGACTTAAGACACTTGCATTATTTTCTTGGTCTTCAAGTCTTGCAATCCAAGGAAGGTATTTCCCTTACCTAGTTCAAGTATGCCTGTGATCTTCTACGCCACTTTCACTTGGAAGACTATAAGCTAGCCCCTTCTCCCTTTTAGTCTGGAGTCGAACTTTCAGTCACTTGTACTTCCCTTGAAGCTGATGCTACCTTATACCGTCAACTTGTAGGAAAACTTTTGTATCTAACCCATACCTGTCCTGACCTTTCCTTTGTTGTTGGCCTTATTGTTTGGTTTATGCAAAACCCACATGAAAGTCATTGGAAAGTAGCTAAAATAATACTTCGTTATGTTCGAGGTACAATTCAGTTTGGGATTCATTACAGTGCAGAAGCATCTCCTCTATTGGTTGGTTTCACTGATTCCGATTGGGCTGGTGACCTTGATGATCAGAAGTCTACTATAGGTTATGTGTTCACTCTTGGTTCTCGACCTATTACATGGGCTTGTAAGAAACAAAGTGCCATTTCTCTTTCTTCAGCAGAAGCAGAGTATCGTGGTGCCGTAAAAGCTAGTAAGGAAGCCCTGTGGCTTCGTTAGATCCCGTCAGAGTTTGGCTTTCAACAACAGCATCCAACTACACTTTGGTGTGATAATCAAAGTGCCATTCAACTATGCAAAGATCCAGTCCAACATCAGCGCAACAAACACATTGAACTACACACGTACTTCATCAGAAAGCTCATTCATGACCATGTTTTTGAAGTACAATATTGTTCGATCGATGATCAAGTTGCAGACATCTTTACAAAGGCTTTCACAGAGGCGAAGTTTACTAAACTTCGATTTATGGTTGGAGTTCAAGAAGTTGTCACTACGGGGGGATAGGCTCTAATGCCTCCTTATTTGTACATCTTTCAATCATATCCCAAGTTGTTCTTAAGGGGGATGTTAGGATATTCCGACACATAAGAAATAGTTAAGTATAACTTGGTCTAGTGTAGAGTTAGGTAAAGTGTGTTTCTTTATTATGTACTTTTGTAACTTACAATCCGACAATCACGATATGTTCTAGACATTAACTGATCCGACAGTTCATTCTCTCCTCGATATTACCGACACTTGATCCGTGGCTTAACACCCGATTGGTCCATGATCTCTATTTAAAGAGCATGGATGGTCATTTGTAGGGTGACTGTTCCTGAGAGAAGCTTATGTAAATTTTATTTCTTTTATTAATAAATTGCCTGAAGTGGTCGGGTTGGCTCAAGCCATGGACTGTTTCTCCCTTTGAGGGTTTTAACCACGTCAAGAATACTGGTGTATTGATCTCTGATCTATTTGTGAGCAGTGTCCTTTGGTGTTCTATCTGAGAAACTTACCCTGTAAATTCCTACAAAAATAATTCTTTTTACAAGTTACAATGTGCCTGATGGGGTCTTCAACTTATGACAATGTCTATTTTGACTTCTTGACCTAGGACAAATCCTAGACGCACTCAATGGGTGCTTGACGTCTAAAATAAAAGACCTGGAGCATGAAACCCATGCTTCAAAATAGCAATAATATATATATATATATATATATATATATATACAATATACAAGAATGAAAAGTACATTTCATATTTATGAAGACCTAACCTAGTTACACATTTTTCAACACTTTGATCCCTGTCATTGCACAATTCAAGTGGTCTCATGAAGCAGCATGCGGTCTAGATACCTAGGTTCAGTTTGACATTTCTCCCTAAGCAGTGTTGCAAACATCGCGACTTTTTAAAAAAATCACGATTTTTTTCGCGCTTTCGATTTAATCGCCGATTTTTTCTTTATTTTAAAAAAATTGTCAAAAAATTGCTAAAAAATCGCGAGTTTTATGAAAAAATAGCGATTCGACTTGAAAAAATCGTGACGGGCTGAAACAACGCGTTTTAAGAGCCGATTTTGGTTTTTTTTGTCATTTTTTTAGACAATGGGCAAGTTTGAGAGTTGAGGAGGAGAAGAAGTCATCTACAAGGGCATGAGAGGAGAAAAGCGAAAGAATTTAGCATCCCAAGGAAGAAAAATTCGAGTTTGGACCAAGTTTCTTCAGCAAAGCGTGGTTTCCAGGTATGTGCAGCAAATTTGGCCATTTTTTTTTGGTTTTTTTTTCTTGTTTTTGCTTGGGTTTCTATAACACATTGGTTTTCAATGATTTTTCAGTGGATTTGATTGTGTTTTTTTCATTTCATTTTTGTTGCATAGAGTGGAGAGGGTTCATTTTGGTAAAAAATGCAAAAACTTGATTGTTTGATTTATAAGTTTAATTTCTTTTTGTGCCCTAGTTTTTTTGAATCATTTTTGCTTGGGTTTGAATGTGCATTTTTTCCATTATTGTTGCATTGAGTTGAAGTTTTTTTTTGGTAAAAAATTCAATGTGTTGTATGTAATTTTTTTTATTTTTTTTTTAACTTGCAATTCTTCTTGTGCCCTAGGTTCAATTTCAAACTTCTTACATTAAAACTCAAGATTTCAACAAAGTTACAAATATGCTAAGGAAATTGGACCCTCTGTGGGAATTTGGTGAACCTGATGGAGGGTTTGACAGATCAAACATGACTTGCAAGTTGTGTGGGCATACGATTGAAGTATCACCTTGCACAAATCCCTGGACATGAGACAGGGCCTTGCACCAATACAAATCTGGAAATCATCCGAAGAGCCCTCAGATCCTTGGAAGAAATAGAGCAAACCAAACCGTCCAAGTCAGCTCTAAAGAGTCAACTAGTAGGGAATAGAGTGTTAGGAGGTGAATATGAGAGTGGAGTTGGTTCTACTTCAACATTAGTATCTACAACCAACCCTGTAGCTGCCTCATCATATTTTGTTCCTAGAACTGTGTCTGGTTCACAACCATTTAACTCCTCAATTATTAAAAAAAAGGAGAAAGAAGAAGCTGACAAGTTGTTGGGCAAGTTTATTCTTTGGAGTGATATTCCTTTCAGCGTTGCAAGGAATAATCCATTTTTCCAACCTGCGGTTGATGCTATTGCAATTGTTGTCCTAGGGTATGAAGTCCCTTCTTATGATGACTTTAGAGGCTGCATTCTTCAGAATGAAAAGGTTGACCGCACCAAGAGATTGGAGGAGTTTAGGGCATGATGGGCACACATAGGATGGACTGTGATGTCAGATGGTTGGATCGATCAAAAGGGTAGAAGCCTCATAAACTTCTTGGTTAATTATCCCAAGGGGACAATGCTTATAAAATCTGTTGATGCATCTGCACATATAAAAGATGCACGATTATTATGTGATTTGTTGGATGTGTTTATTTTGGAGGTGGGTCCAGAACATGTTGTTCAAGTCATAACGGACAATGCTGCAAATTATGTTGCTGTTGGAAAGATGCTTATGGAGAGGCATCGTACTTTATTTTGGACACCTTGTGTTGCACATGGCATTGATTTGATGTTGGAGGACATAGGAAAATTCCTTTTGTCAAAGATATTGTTGACTCATAAAAAAAATTACCAAATTTATATATAATCATTCATCTGTGCTTCATTTGATGAAAACATTCACCAACAACAAGGAGTTGGTGCACCCTGCCATTACACGGTTTTCCACCAGTTTCATATCTCTTCAATCCCTCTTGAATTCTGTTATGTAACCAACTCACAAAAAGATAGAAAAGATAGATCAACGCCTTAGAAATACGCCTCTTCAAGGGGGGCAACCTCTTTTACATTACACAAATGAACAATCCTTAGATTATACAAATGACAAGACCTCCTTTCTATATATAGGAGTCTAAGGGGTCATAATATATTTAGAGCCGACATAACAATAATAATGCAAGGGCACAATAATAACAATATGGGGACTACATGGGCACTACAATATAATAAGGGGGTTGTACTAATAACAATAAGGGGTTACACTAGTAGTATAGGGACCTAACAAATTCTGTGTGGGATGTGAAGAGAATGTTTCTTTCAGATCAATGGCGTGCTTTGGCATTTAGTCGCAAACCAGAGGGAGAGACCATATGCAGATTAATTTTATACTAGGAAAGCTTCTGGGTAGGGCTGCAGAGGTGTGTAGCATTACTGAACCTTTGGTAAAGGTTCTTTGATTAGTTGATGGTGACAAGCCCACAATGGGCTACTTGTATGAGGCCATGGACATGGCCAAATAATCTATTCGGACCTACTATGATGATAAGGGAGATGAGGGGTTTCAAAAACAACTCCTCATATGGGAAGTGATTGATGAACGATGGAACAACACACTCCATCGTCCCATTCATGCTACAGGGATCTACCTAAACTCTGCATTTGCTTACCCCTGTGGATTCTTATTTGATGCTAAAGTCATGGATGGATTCTTCACCTGTGTTCAGAGGATGGTGCCATCTCTAGTAGAACGTGTATAAATCTCCAAAGAAATGGAGATATACAGGATGACAGGTGGCACGTTTAGCTTTGACATGGTTGTGGTTGATAGGAAGACTAAAATGCTAGGTATTTTTTTAGTTTGTTTTAAATTTCATTGTCTCTTCAAGTTCATAACTTCATACTTTGCTTCAACTTTCAAATTTCATTTTTTTTCTTATGTTTATTTTATTTGTAATTTTGTTGTAGATGCATGGTAGAGAAGCTATAGTGGCAGAGTACCCAATCTGCGAAGGCTTGCCATTCGAGTGCTCAACCAAACATGTAACTCCTCAGGATGTGAGCGCAACTAGAGTGTATTTGAAAAAATACACACCAGGAAGCGCAACAGGTTAAAACTTAAAATATTCCAAATTTTCAATTAATTTTTGAATTCATTAAATAATATTTTTTTTTATAATTATTATTTTGTGACCCTTGTACAGGTTGGAGTCCCAACGACTTAATGACATGGTTTACGTCTACTACAATCTTTGATTGTAAGTGAGGCAACTTGAGAGGACACCTGATATCTAGGCCATCTCATTGGATGAGATTGACACCATTGCTGCATGGAGGGTTGAGGCCGAGTGACCTCTCATGGAGTCTGCCACTGATTGGTTAGAGCAAGAGGTAGTGGAGGGGGTAAAGGAAAAGGAGCAACAGGAGGAGGAGGTGACACCACCTACCCAGGTATCCCTGTCACCAGTAGAGGACGTGGTCTGCCTCTTGTAGCTCCTAGTTCTTCAGCTTCTAGAGCACAACAAAGTCCACTGCCAACTCCACCGCCATCTACATCTAGAGGGAAAACTATTGCATTTTCTCGCAAGAAGGTCAGAGGAAATCAATAGTATTAGTTATTTGGTTCATTTCATTGTATATGACATTATGACTCACGATATGAGATACATTATTATATTTTTTGTTGATATTTTGAGGTTGAGTTGGGACTCAAGACTTACTATTCAGGACATGATTCACTGTTATGTGTGATGTAGCACTAGAAATGATATTACACATCCTATATGTTAGTTATTTTATCATATTTATGTGTCAATGCATTTATTTTATGTTGTAGATGCTTTAGATATTAAAACAATTGAAAAAAATATGAATATTTTTGTATTTGCCGATATTTTCCCAAATTTACTGATTTTTTCCGATTTTTTCCCCTCACCAATTTAATCCCGATCGCGATGTTCACAACATTGTTCCTGAGTCCTATAAGGACAACCTTCTTGAACTACCTTTCTTGTTGATCAGTGATTTGCTGATCCGATGTAAGAAGCCCTAATCAATGATGCATTCCTATTGACTTAAAGAAAGTATTTGAAGCAGTTGAGAGCTCATATTGGTTTCGACTTCCTTGTGTCAAATGTTGGATTGAATAGAACAGTGAAATGGTGATTTTGGTAAAGGTATTGAAGCTACTTCGATTCTGATCTTGCACTCATGGAACAGAACCATGCAACATCATCTGCTGTAGCTTTGGATGGATTAAAATGAGTGACTAATCTCTGTATTTTAAGTTGACATTCCTGTAGCTCTTGTCGTGGGCATCTCTTCTTTGTTTTGAGCTCACAATCCAGTAGATGGGACGAATCATTAAGAAGACCAAACTTCTGTAATACTTCCATAGATGTTATCTACATTATGAATGATGACAGAGGTATGATGTGGTTCTCAAATACCTTGGCATATATGGTATGATAGTGTCTCAGATTTGACATAGCAGTATGGCAGAGTTTCAGTTTTGGGAATCTTGAATATTGAAGCAAAACCTTGACATATATACAATAGTCACTTGCATAACAATTTGACGGTGGTGGAAGGGTTCAGTTGTTGTGAAATGAGTGTGACCCAGATTGATATACTGTGAAATAACATTCAGTGTTCATACACAGTGTGGCAACCTTCATCATTCATATACACATGATCCTTTCTATATAACTTGGAGGTATGACTTATCCTTGGCAGTGACCTGAGACGACATGACAAGACCATGATGATTAGACAGTAAGAACGTGGGATGTAATCTATAGTTTGTATGATATGCATGCAGTAATGCAGGGACCTTAACTTTGATGTATGTGTCTATGTTGGAATATGGCTATATGATGAACAAATAATGACTTTAATGCAATTATGATAATGATGTGACCCTGATTGACATAGCAGTTGCAACATTGCAATAGTGGAAGAATTGGCAGTAGGTTTGGAGCAGTATATGTGACAGTAGCTACAGTGGATGAACAGTGAAGTGTACTAGCGGTGGAGGTAGGAGGAGTAGCAGTGTGGATGACACTATGAGAAGCACTGGTCAGTGGCAGCAGCAACAACAGTGGTAGTGGGACTCGGGAGTGACTTGAGTGCAGCTCATTGTAACTGAGCCATTATCCCTGGTATGGGAGCCCAACCTTCAGGGAGCATTTGCTTCCGTTCAGATTGCTAGTAAAACCTCTTGGGGAGTTTATACTTCCTTCCAGTTCGACTAGTAAATGTTGTATGTATGTCATACATAACACAACTTGGTTTGGACGTTATTTTTGGTATACTGTCTTTCATGTGATGTTGTTTTGATGGTTTCTGTTATGCTCTGAATGTTTAATTAAGTAAATTAACCAATGGTGTGTAAATAAACTGAAATACTGGTTCACCCCCCTTTCAGTATTTCCAACACATTCATGGGTTCCTTGATGATGTAGGGGGCACTCATAGGGGCCCTAGGAACCAGGGTGATGGGCATAATGATAGGGGGTAGAGCTCATGCTTGGTTGGCTTTTGCCCATGTGCTAAATTTTATTGTTCCGGCCATCTTTTTGCATTTTGTAGTACATTTCCTATTGTATGCGGCCATATTATGCTTTTATCCTTTTTTTTAGCTGCATCAACTTTTGGGGCATTGTTATAGGCCCCACCCAAGGCGTCGACCAGGGGAAGGGGACACTAACACCTTGTGGACCCAATGGACAAATGTGGACCCAGATAGGGAAAATGTGAAAAGAGCTTGTAATGAGCAGCACAGGGGAGTGGGATATATGGTATCGGGAAGCGGGACCATGCAACCAGAATCAAAGTTTCCCATGTAGTGCCACTCCTAAAGCTAATAGCCAATAAAGGAGATCCCACGGGACTAGGATTAACCCCCCCAGTTGAGGTAAGGGAACAAGAGTACAATGAAAGCCCTTCCTTCTTCCAAGTCTTCCAGTAATCCATCCCCAAATGTGCCCTAGAAAAACAAGCATAAATACCCAATCATAATGAAAAATCATACCTTTGGGATTGAATGGCCCACCTTCAAACCTACGATCATGACAGGTGAGCGAGGGTACACAAATGCTGGATCAGGTGGCGGAGAAAAGAAGCACATCTGGGCTATCAAGTGGCTGCTGGCTAGGGTTGAAGACAAATCTAGGAGAAATTTTTTCCCATGGGGTCACCCACTAGTGGTGGGTAACAAACCCTTCTAGATGGTCAAATCGGCTTCCCTAGAAACACACCCATTCGAATCACATGATGGCTATATAAAGAAGTTAATTCGCTCTCCTTGGTATTTAATGCGATCTCACAAGCATTAATCATCTTCTCTCCTATGCAAAGGTCTTCAAGGTGTGAAAATTGCTGAATCCAACAAATCAAAAATCCTACTGCAGTAAACTGATTTGCATTACCTACTTGTGTTCTTCAGTTTAACAAGTTATTTTCAGAATTATTCAGAAAATATTAATGCAAATACACTGCAGCCTACAACAATATACAGATCAAGTACTGAAAAATAAATGAGACAACCACAGAAATGACACACTTATTTTTGGACTAAACGTCCGCAGAAAAACCCAGGGGAAAACCTGTGTAGCAAATATGAAGGTTTTATTATTATGCAGATTTCTGAATACAACTAGGCTACCAAATTTGGCTCACCCAACAGATAATAAACCCAACAGAAGTACCTCTATCCGGAGACAGATATTTTGGTGGACCCAACAACTGGATGAACAAACCCCACAGGTGACTATTCTGTCCCCAGTGCTGTGCAATGTTGGCTGCTCCCAGCGCTGCGTTGGAACTGTGTCACCTCCTCTAGGAGCTGTGTCACCCTCCCAGTGAGCCTTCCCGGCTCAGAAATTGATCTGCGTCATAGAAACCTCAACACTATATTGATTTGGGGTAGCATCGAATGTGCTCTAGCAACGAAAATTTGTGGAGAGGCTAAGGCACATGAGATTTCCAATACCCAGAAGGGGTTTGGGTAGATTCTAAATAGTTTGGGAGATATTAAAATAATTAATATTTTTAATGGAGTCCCTAAGTCTAAACTTAGGCAAAATAAGATATTAATGTGAATTAATATAAAACTGTGTTAGAATGGTCCAAAAGTCATGGATCAAGCCAGATCTAATCTTAGTCGTTGATTAGGGACTTAATCTCGGCCATTGATTTGTCAACGAGAAAAGTATAAGAGGAGGCTTGAGGGTCACTTGGAGAACACACCAAGAGATCAAGATTTCGACTTTCTGGGCTTGGGTTTGCTAAGAAAGTTGAGAGAGTGATCAGAGTTGTAGCTGAGGGGCAGCGAATACAGAAGCAGAAAGGCAGAGATAGCACCAGGAGGATCAGCGCAGTGGCCGGAGAGAGGGACGCAGAACCAACCAGGGGTTCACGCAGAGCTAGCCAGGGCTCACGCAGAGCCAGCCAGGAGCTGCGCAGTGCCTCAGAGGGCCAGCGTGGGTGACACAAAGGGCCAAAGCGCTGATGCAGGCCAAGCCAGAGAGACGTTGGGCTAACGCTGGGCCAGAAAGAGCTGACGCAGTCCCTAGAGGCTGACGCTAGGGTTTCGTGGGGTATATTGGAGCTGTGAAGTTGCCAGAGTGTTTATTTGGGGTTTCAGCCGAAATATTTGCTTCCGAGTAGAGAGGTACTACTGCTAAGATTTTTCTCTGTTGGGTGAGCCGGATTTGGCGCCCAGATTGTATTTAGAAACTGCTTAATAAATCAAAGCCTGAGATAGATGCACCGGTTTTTCCGGGGACATTTGTCCAAAAACAACAGTGTCACTTGTGTGCTTGTTTCTGTTTCCTTTAGTTGATGATCTGTATTGTGTTGAGCATGTACTTGTATTTATTTCTAGTATTTACATGGTAAATAACTTGTTAATTAACAGAACAACTAGGTAAAAATAAATCAGTAAAGTGCATGAAGGGTTTCTAACGTGTTAGACTTAGAAATTTCAACATGGTATCAAAGCGTGGTTGCAGATCACATGAGAACTGAGGACATCAGCCAAGTAGAGCAGCAACAATAGAAAACAGCTGTCTCGAGTGACAAAAGCTGTTCCTAGCAGAGAAGCAGCAAGGAAGGGGTGACGTAGTGCCCACATCATCAAGTTCGAGCCAAAAAGAGGCAGTGCAGAGGCTGAGGGAGGCAAAGACAGGCTGACGCAGAGCCCAGGAGGGCTGACGCAGTTGGTTGAGGACGCTGATTTGCCGGTGCCAAGATTGCGTAGAGCTTAGGAGCTCTAACCTTCAGTTTGCTGGGGTTTAGGAGGCTGGGGGTAAGTTGCATAGTGGAGCTAGTGGGGTACTGTAGTGAGAACAATACCTAACAGGGCAAGGCCAAGGAGGAGGGAGTCGCTAACGAGGATTTCTAGTCGAGAAATCCGGATCAGTGGTGCAACTGCACTAGTGATCAGAGTGGGGGCATCTCGACATTGGCAGAAGGGTTTCTAGGAGGGAAATCGAGGCTTAGAGGGAGTCACATTGAGAACTTCTAGGAGGGAAGTAGAGGAGCAACGAGATGGCAATGAACGGGGTAAGAGACCAGGACAGACTAGACGGAGTCTCAAACTTCGTAGTTTGGAAGGCCAGAATCTTATCTGTTCTAGATAGGAATCATGTCAAGCACTTCGCCTTGAGGACGATAGCTATTCCAGTTGACCCGGATGATAACGACAAGTATGAGGAGGTAATGGCGAGGGCCAAGAGCATCGTTCTTGACGAGGTCAAGGACCATGTAGTGCCACATATTGCCGAAAAGGAAACGACAAATGAGATGTGGGAGGCCCTAAAGAAATTGTACCAGCATGCTTATGTGCAGAGAAGGTTGTTACTAGAAAATCAACTGTGATCATACCAGATGCAAAAGGGAGAACAGATTGACCCTTTCCTCAGTCGATTGAAGGAGATTTGGGATCAGTTGACTTCCATAGGGGCCATGCCGGATCTAGAATTGATGGCGAGAACAACCCTGAATGCAGTCTCAGAAGTCTGGGAGGTGTTTGTCTAGAGCATACTGGGCAGGGAAACCCTTCCAGATTGGGAGGAAATGTGGGCTGCTCTTCGCTAAGAAGAGATTAAAAGGCTAAGTAAGGTGGGAAGCAGCGGCAAGGGGATCAGAATCAAGAAGGAGGGGGAGGTGGATGCTGTTCTAGCATCTGAGGGAAAGCAGGAGAAACGAAAGAAGGACCTCTCCAAGGTCTAATGCTTCCATTGTGGGGAGGTGGTTCATTATGCGACCTAGTGTCTAAGGAAGAAGAGGAAGGGAGAGGCCTCTGAGACCGAGGCAGTGCCAGCAAGGGTAGAGAAGGAAGTGGAGACAGACGATGACTGTGCCATGAGTGCACACACACCACATGAGCGGAAGTGGGGAGACATCGAGCTGTAGTCAGACAAACTACAGGCGATGAGGGGCAGGGTCCTCAAGGTACCTAGCCTCTTGGATTAGACTTTGCTATGGGAGCCCTGAAGAGTAGCAGTGCTAGCGGATGTCAGTAGAGACAAATGCGGATGGAGCGAGAGAGGGAGCTACAATGTACGATTCCCAGGACATCGTGAGGCAGTAGTGCGAGAAGCGCAGGAGTTGCACCAGTGCAGGATGGCATAGAGAGGCGTGAAACAGTGCGAGATGTACATAGTTATTGCAGTAGCACAGAGGTCAGAGAGGGAACACTTGTCAGTGAGAGAGGGAGCTTCAGCACCAGGAGTGTTTCTAGCCTGACAGAGATGTCAGAGTTGGGAGATCAGTTACTTACTTCTCAGTAACTTGGTTGCAATGCAACAGTTAGCAGTAGTAGTGCTATGGGCAGCACGATGCAGCATGGTGAGAGGGGTTGCAGTGCAGATGCAGCAGTGGCAGTGGCAGGGCCATTGGCAGTAGCACAAATGCAGAGGGAGTTGTAGTATGGATGCGTAGTGGCAGTGGCAGGGCCATGGGTAGCAGTACAGGATGCAACAGTGCAGAGGATGTTAGGCAGCAGGCCTAGCATCAGCACAAGGACCGATGCTGGATGATCAGAGTGATGCTCAGTGATGAGTATTACTAGAGCACAATCCTTGCTATGAGTGAGTGTTGGTTTCGGGTAGCATTGGATGTGCTCTAGCAACGAAAATTGGTGGAGAGGCTAAGGCACATGAGATCTCCCATACCCAGAAAGAGTTTGGGCAGATTCTAAATAGTTTGGGAGATATTAAAATAATTAATATTTTTAATGGAGTCTCTAAGTCTAAACTTAGGGAAAATTAAATATTAATGTGAATCAATATAAATTGTGTTAGAATGGTACAAAAGTCATGGATCAAGCCAGATCTAATATTAGCTGTTGATTAGGGACTTAATCTTGGCCGTTGATTTGTCAACGAGAAAAATATAAGAGGCTTGAGGGTCACTTGGAGAACGCACCAAGAGATCAAGATTTCGACTTTCTGAGGCTGGGCTTGCTAAGAAAGTTGAGAGAGTGATCAGAGTTGCAACTGAGGGTTAGTGAATACAGAAGCAGAGAGGCAGAGATAACACCGGGAGGATCAGCGCAATAGCCAGAGAGGGACGCAGAACCAGCCAAGGGTTCACGCAGAGCTAGCCAGGGCTCTCGCAGAGGCATCCATGAGTTGCGCAGTGCCTCAAAGGGCCAACGTGGGTGACACAAAGGGCCAGAGGGCTGACACAGTGCCTCCAGAGGCTGATGCAGGCCAAGCCAGAGTGACGGTGGGCTAACGTTGGGCCAGAAAGAGCTAACATAGTCCCTAGATGCTGACGCTGGGGTTTCGTGGGGCAGATTGGAGTTGTGAAGCTGCCAGAGTGTTTATCCGAGGTTTCAGCCAGAATATTTGCTTTCGAGTAGAGAGGTAGTACTGTCGAGATTTTTCTCTGTTGGGTGAGTCGGATTTGGCACCTAGATTGTATTCTGAAACTGCTTAATCAATCAAACCCTCAGATAGCTACACCGGTTTTCCCACATTGGGTTTTTCCGGGGACATTAGTCCAAAAACAACGATATCACTTGTGTGCTTGTTTCTGTTTCCTTTAGTTGATGATCTGTAATGTGTTGAGCATGTACTTGTATTTATTTCCAGTATTTACATGGTAAATAACTTGTTAATTAACAGAACAAGTAGGTAGGAATAAATCAGTAAAGTGCATGAAGGGTTTCTAACGTGTCAGACTTAGAAATTTCAACACACTGCCTCCAAGTGACTGCATCAGCCCACCAGCCTTTGTGTCACCCTCCTGGAGCTGTGTTGTCTCTCCCTGGTGTTGTGCTGCCTCTCTGCTATGTATTCTCGGCCTTGGATGAAAGTCCCATTGCCGAACTGCCCCTCTCAGCACTAGAAACTTACTCCAAAATTCTCAGCAAACCACGCCCCAGAATGTTGTTCTAGCTCAAGTGCTGCTCTTACTGTGTTTGTGTTCTCCAACTGACCCCAAGCCTTCCTTTATACTTTTCCTGTTGAGAAATCAACGACTAGGATTAAATTAGACTTGATCCTAGTCTCTTCGAAGCTTCTCACCCATATTTACATTAATTCAGTTTAATTATTTTAATTTTCTACGTTTTAACTTAGGCACTGTTGACTACTGGAGTAGCACCTGATGATTATTTGACGACTCCATGCCCAAGGATGATCCAGAGGACACTTGTACCATCAGATGTCATCAGTCAACAGAGTTTTTTAACTCTCCTTCTATCTTCTCATCATATTTCTTCTTTG
>APFE031331954.1:99999-132419 GCA_000404065.3 Pinus taeda
GAGAGAGAGAGTACAATATGCAATATTCACTTGCCCAATCACAGTGAAATCTATCACAACAAATAACAGTTACAGAAAGCCCTAACCAGAAAGTCAACGCTGGTCAACAGGGCATAATTTGACCTCCCAAACAGCGCGGTCAAGCTTGGTCAACTCGGCCTCCAAAATCAAGTCAAATTAGCCCAAAAATAGTCTGAGAGTATCCAGTCAACCCTGCTGAATGAAAGTCATCGTTGCAGTCAAACCCTTCTGCAGTCAACGCTGGTCAAACAGTATGGTTTGCCTCGTTTTCTGTGCCCATAAATGCGGCCTGCCCAAACAAAGATAACCCTCACAAAACTGTAGTCAAACAAGTCAACACTGGTCAAACACCCTCTTGCAAATTCGGTTAATGTTGGTCAACACAAGAACAAAACTGCCCTTCTTCGCACATGTGGAGAGCTGCCTCAGAAATCCGTACCTAATCAATGAAGGAGAGAGAGATATGTGAGTGAGTGAAGTGTCTAAATGAAAAGGAGGCTCCTTCTATTTATATGCAACGTTGAGGATAAATAGACGTGACTGTTGGGCTTCTGAGCCTACATTAGTTTGCTGGGTGACCTTGACGATTTGTCCATAAACAAAATAAATTCATAATTCCATTTCTACATGTCAGAATGAGATGATCTTTAGATCAATTCGACACCTCTAGGAGAGAGGAAACCAATAAAAATATTAGCTGCCTCATACAAGTTGTCCAAGGTGAAGTTTGGCCCTAGTTGTCAAATGTAACACTCCCTCTCAACGAGGGAGAACTTCATTTGCCAAATTGTCTGACAATTTGTACCATCCCTGTGTTTGCTCTGCTATGCTCTACTGAACCATGAAGAAAGAAGAAATGATTGAGAATGTATCGTACCATTCTCCACTAACCCGAAGTCAGTCTGCAATAATCGAGTGTCATACCACTCTTAACTGACTTGAAGTCAATTTCCATTGATCCCAGATCAATATCAACATCCTAGCATAGGGAGTACGGTAATACACAATGCGTCCATCGGTAGTACTATGGTACCTATCCTTATTTCTCTAGTCATTGGCCAGATGAGAGGTAATTCCCATGAGTCCTAGACTGGATGGGTAGGATGTATAGACAGGAGAAGGTGAACCACTCATCCTGCTCATATGCCACAGGAGAAGGTGAACCACTCATCCTATGCATATCTCAACATGGGGTATCCTAGGGAAAGGTGAACCACTCACCCTGTACATTGCGCACCATTAGGGGAAGGTGAACCACTCTCCCTATGGTCGCTCATCGCTACAAGAAGTACCCTAAGCCCCCCAGAGCTCCTAGAGCTCAAGATCCATCTCATACGAGACCCTCATAAGAGGGCCTCTCCACGACTCTAAGTCGTTCACAAAAGGTTAAGAATTTGACCTTCCACAGGGGCTTTGTAAGAATATCTGCGACCTGATCATCAGTCCCAATATGACGGAGCCTTATTGCTCCCCATTGTACCATATCCCAGATAAAGTGGTACATGATATCAATATCCTTGGAGTGGTCATGAAACATGGGATTCTCATAAAGACAAATCCCACTTTGGTTGTCGCAATAGATCATGGTTGTATCCAGCCCCAATATGACGGAGCCTTATTGCTCCCCATTGTACCATATCCCGGATAAAGTGGTACATGATATCAATATCCTTGGAGCGGTCATGAAACATGGGATTCTCATAAAGACAAATCCCACTTTGGTTGTCGCAATAGATCATGGTTGTATCCAACACATGCCCAAACAACTCACTAAAGAGCTTCCTCAACCAAACAGCTTCACAAGAGGCCATACTAGCAACAATGTATTCAGCCTCAGCGGTGCTCAAAGCAACCGACTTTTGCTTCTTGCTCATCCAGGATATCGAAGCAAAACCTAGAGAGAAGCAACATCTAGATGTGCTTTTGCGATCCACTACACTGCCAACCCAGTCTGCATCAGAGTAACCATGGAGCCTCACATTCCCGGTAGTGTATCTCAGTCCATAAGTGATTGTGCCCGGAGATATCTCAAGAGATTCTTGGTAGCAATCCAATGTATGTGATGAGGCTTGACCATAAACTGACTCAATGTATTCATTGCAAAACGTATGTTTGGACGAGAGTTCACCAAGAACATCAGGCCCCCCACGAGTTGATGATATGCAGAAGGGTTTCCCAAATTGGGCTCAGCAGCACTTCCGAATAACTTCTTGAAGTTAAGTTCTATCGGAGTAGTCACGGACTTGCAGTCCACCATCCCAAATCTTTCAACTAGCTTCACAATGTATTTTCCTTGAGAAAGGAAAATCTCACTTGGCTTTTGGCAGACCTCCAACTCTAGGAAGTAAGGCATCAATCCTAGGTCCTTCATCTCGAATTTGGAAGCCAACTCCCTCTTACATTGATGAATAGATGAATAAGACGGTTTGCACCTGTCAGAAAGAGATCATCCACATAGAGTACTAAGATGAGAGGTCTATCATTCTCAACCTTAAAATAAAGGTTCGAATAAACATCACTTCTTGTAAATCCCAGCTTCATCAGGTAGCTGTTGATCCTCTCATACCAAGCTCGGGGAGTTTACTTCAACCCATAAACAACTTTCTTCAACCTGCATACATGTGTCTGACGATCTTGAATTTCGAACCCCTCGGGTTGTTCTACATAGACTTCCTCTATAATTGAACCATCTAAGAAGGCGGTCTTGACATCCATATGATGTAGATTCCATATTTGCGAGGCAACAAGGGCTATAATCAAACGAATGGTGGTATATCAGGCAAAGGTGAAAATATCTCATCGTAGTCCACACCTTCCTTTTAAGAGAAGCCTTGAGCAACAAATCTAACCTTGAACTTTTCAACACTTCCATCATTTTCATGCTTGATATTTTAAAGCCATTTCGAGGTGACAATAGATCTGTCCTTGGGTCTAGGAACCACATCCTAGACATCAATCTTCATAATCGACTCATACTCTTCGTTCATAGCATCTTTTCGAACTTGGTGCTTACAACTTCTTCAAATGTGCAAGGCTCAGATTGAACAATGGTGCTCATTGTAGTTAAGTACCCTTGGTACCTATTCGACTTCTTACTTTCACGAAATGTCCCCCTAGGTGCAACATGACCTTCGGCATCTTCAAGAGTTTCCCTAAGCCATGAGGGGTCTCCTTTTTGAGGAGGGGGGCTCATGAGGGGGTGGATCAATGGGATCCATTGGTCCTTCAGCATCGAGCATCGGCTCATCCTGCAGTTCTCCCTGCTTTCCTGAATCGACTTCTTTGTCCTTCCTTAGAGGAGGAAGGTTACTAATCTTCCCAAGGGCAACATCCTCATAGAAGGTGACATCATGACTTATCTCCACTTCTCTTTGACTAGGCACATAGATTCTATATGCCTTAGAAGTTGCACGGTAGCCCACAAATGTTCTTTTCTTCCTTAAAGCATCCAATTTGCTTCTCTTTTCTTTCGAGTTCCGACACATGAGAATATATGGGACTGCCAAAAAGTCTAATCTGAGAAACATCGGGTTTTTTACTGGTGAAAACTTCTTAGGGAGTTTTGGAGTTCAATGCTTGATGAGGGCATCTATTTTGAACATACACGATAGTGTTTGCAGCTTTGGCCCACAAGAACTTCGGAAGGCTTTGATTATGAAGCATGGCACGAGTGGCTTCTACGATAGAACGATTCTTCCTTTCAGCAAAACCATTTTGCTCAGGAGTATATTCGGTAATTGTCTTCCTCTTAATGCCAACTTCTCTACAATAATTACTGAACTCATTTGATTCATATTCGGTTCCATTATTGTTCCTCAATATTTTGATCTTCTTCCCGGTTTGATTTTCGACCAAAGCTTTGAAAGAACGGAACCATGAGAATACGTCGTCCTTCAAGAAATATATCTAAGTCTTGCGAGAGAAATCATCCATAAAGATAACATAATATAAATATCCTCGCAAAGCGTTTACAGACATCATACTAGATAGATTAGAATGAACCAATTGCAATATGTCGGTAGTCTCGCTATCACTGGAGGGGAATGGTCCCCTTGTATCCTTTCCTTCGACACACCCCTCACAAACACCTTCATGTTCTACTTTAAATTCGGGCATACCTGTCACCATCTTCCTCACATCGGGTAGAGCCTTATAATGTAGATGGGCAAACCTCAAGTGCCATAATTCTAATTGAAGTCATGTGTCGCAAGACATAGCTCCCGATGGACTTCCTCCAACTTGATATAGGCTATCAACCCTGAATCCAAGTGTAAATGCATATTTGAAATTTTTATTCAACACACGTTCCTTTCTATCGATGAATGCCACCTTGAATCCTTTGTCCTCCATTGCCGAGATAGATACCAAATTCTTTTTTAGATTAGGTACATATAGTACTTCTTGTAGATGAATGGTGTTACTTTGATTCAATTGAAGAGTAACATTCCCAACACCCTTCACAGGATAGGTGGCATTGTCTCCAAGGATAATTTTCAAATTTGTATCCTTTTCAAATAGATTTGAAAGAGTTTCCTTGTACCCAGTGAAGTGCCTTGAGGCATCACTATCGATCAACTAATTTCCGAGGATGTCTAGAGGAGATGCAGTAGAGAGGGCAAATATAAGATAAAATTCTTTTTGCTTGTTATCAACAACATTAGATTCATCATACCTGGAGTTTCTTGATCTCTTGGGAGGGCGACCATTTCCATGTTGAGTAGCGGGACTCCGAGGGAGCATTCATTTTTCCTTTGTTGTTGAATCTGGCATTCCTTTGATTGTTGTTGCCCCTGAAATTGTTGTTGTTTTGGTTGTCATCATCATGAGGTGTATCCGTTCTATTAGGACACTCCCTAGCTTAGTGGCCAAACTTGTTGCAAATGAAGCATCTTTCCTTCCTTCCATTCTTGAAACCTGGTCTTCCTTGACATTGCTTCTTTGAACCTGCATTGTTCTTCTTTTTAGCATGAGCAGAGAATGCAGTAGGATCATTCCTATTTGAAGGCATATCTAGTTCCATCAACCTTGTTTCTTCTTGAGAACATCTGGTCAACAATTCTTCAAAACCTGGAATCTTGTCGTTGTTAAGAATAGTAGTGTTGAACACGTGCCATTCACGAGGGAGTCCTCCAAGGGCAATGAGAGTAAGCTCCCTATCAGCAAGGGCTTCTCCAATCGAAAGAAGATCATTTTTGATCTCAGTAATCCTCATGAAGTAGGATTGAATATCTTCACCTCTTCCCTTCTTTATGCCCTTCAATTTGTTCTTGAGAAAGAGAACTTGGTTTGCATTGCTAGCTTTGAACATGCCAACCAACCTATGATATATCTCCTTTGATGTGTTCAAATTGGAGACGTAAGCAACTAAATGCTTATTAATAGAATCCCTGATGGTCTTCTTTGCTTTGACTTCACCCTTCTTGTACTTTGTCGTAGCAGCAATCGGTGCTTTAGAAGGAGGTTCAATAATCTTTCCCTGCACATAGTCCATAACATCTTGTTCTTCTAAAGTCAAATCAAGAGACATCTTCCATGCATGATAATCAAATTTATTATGAAGCTTGTCATTAGACTTGAAGTAGGATGTGGAGGCCATTGAATCCCGTCCTTGATCAAAGGATCTCGGTGATTGCTCTTCTTAGTGATTGGTTTTTTTACTCTTGCTTGGGCATTGTTTACACCTCAGCTCTGATACCATGTTAATTTTAGATAACAATTGTATGTTCTATGCTTAAGAGCAATTTTTCTTCAATTTTCTTATTAGCCCAATATCAATATCTAGATTAGCAATCACATCAACATGATAGTAAAATGAAAATAAAACATAAACAATAACAGTAGAAGACAAGCCAAGACAAGAGGACACAAGATATGGTGCCAGCTAGGGGCAGACCCCAATGTGGGGAAACCCTTTGATCAATTCTTCTTATTATTCTTCAAAACTTTAGTAGAGAGAGAGTACAATATGCAATATTCACTTGCCCAGTCATAGTGAAATTTGTCTCAACAAACAACAATTACAAAAAGCCCTAACTAGAAAGTCAACGCTGCTCACCAGGGTAGAATTTGACCTCCATAATAGCTCGGTCAAACTTGGTCAACTCGGCCTCCAACAACAAATCAAATCAGCCCAAAAACAGTCCGAAAGTATCCAGTCAAACCTGGTCAATCCCTTATACAGTCAACGCTACTGTCAATCCCTTCTGCAGTCAACGCTTATCAAACAGTATGATCTGCCTCGTTTTCTGTGCCCAGAAATGCGGCCTTCCCAAACAGAGATAACCCTCACAAAACCACAGTCAAATAGGTCAACGTTGATCAAACACCCTTCTTGCAACTTCGATCAACGCAAGAAGAGAACTGCCCTTCTTCACACGTGTGGAGAGTTGCCTCAGAAATTTGTACCCAATCAATGAAGGAGAGAGAGATATGTGAGTGAGTGAAGTGTCTAAATGAGGAGGCGGCTCCTTCTATTTATATGCAACGTTGAGGATGAATAGGCGTGAGTGTTGGGCTTCTGAGACTACATTAGTTTGCTGGCCGACCTTGACAATTTGTCCATAAACAAAATAAATTCATAATTCCATTTGTACATGTCAGAATGAGATGATCTCGAGATCAATCCTACACCTCTCGGAGAGAGGAATCCAATAAAAATATCAGCTGCCTCATATGAGTTGTCCAAGGTGATATTTGGCCCTAGTTGCCAAATTAACACATAAGCTACCCTACTTGGATGATATCCCTTGGGGCATTGATATGGCAAGTGAATGTCATGCACAAGACCAACTCTCTCACAACCTTGAGTGGTGAGAAAAATCAAGACCATTGTTTCTGTACTCACCAAAATGAGGAAAATTTAGACTATAATGGCTAAAATCCTTGCTGGCCTACTTGCTAAACCAAGGTGAGAGTTATAACAAGATAAGACTTCAACAATGGAGTCTCTAATAGTAATAACACAATCACTGATATCTTGCTATCTTGCTTGCTAAATAAGTCCCCTTTTCTAGCCTCCTCGCAAGATGAAGAACAATCTCATTAGAATACGACAAACATTTGTGCCCCTCTCCCAATGTGTTCACGTCATGGGTGTAGACACAGACATAGAAAACAAATGCAATGACAATGCTTTAGATTACTGCTAAAACAAAATTGGAGTCAAGATCATAGAGCATAAGCCAAGGTGTAGCTATTGCTAAGCCTGCCATGTTGGCAAATATTTTGCTGAAGATCCAAAATATAACTTATCTATAGTGTTGAGGGAAATATTGGAAAACATAAAAAAAGTACAAAAATAATAAATTTTCAAAACTTTTAAACATCCAAAGAAACAACAACGTCAAAATAAAGCATTGGTACATAGATATGAAAATAAAACTGATTTATAAGATGTATAAGATGTCAAGCGATACATCACATATTGAAATTTGATACTGAATTCTAATAGATGTTGTGAGTCCTAGGTCTTGACATGATGATACAAATTCACATCAAAACAAAAGTAATCATCATAATGCATCTAGAAACTACAATTATAGATGCACTAAGGAATCATTAATTTCCTCTACCTCTTTTACTGACAAAGGTCACCACTTTTCCTCTAGAACTAGTGGGTGTAAGTCCTAGGGTTGATCCTAAGGTGAAAGGTGCAGGTGTTGGGGTTGAGTTGGAAATTGAGATGAATCATCATAATGAGATAAGATGAATCATCATAATGCATCTAGAAACTACAATTATAGATGCACTAAGGAATCATTGATTTCCTCTACCCCTTTTATTGACAAAGGTCACCACTTTTCCTCTATAACTAGTGGGTGCAAGTCCTAGGGTTGATCTTAAGGTGGAAAGTGCAGGTGTTGTGGTTGAGTTGGCAATTGTTGGGGATAGGGTGGAAGCTAAAGCGAGATGTCTTCTTCTAGTGGCCTATCTTTGTGGAGGTGGTGGCTGTTATACTCTTAATCTCCTCCTCCAAATTTGTTTGCATTGGAAGTGGAACATCTTCTTCCAATTTCCCCCTTCCTCCAACACATTCGTATCTTGCTCCTACCACTTAAATGCTTGCTCTGTGATAGACCTCTTGGCCTTCACCCTCCATGGATGTTAATCACATGCAATGAAATGACCTTTGTGTCAGGTGCTTTGTCAATCTATTTCACACATAGCCTGCGATTGCAATATAAATAGACAATGTCATTGAGGCAATGGACATCTAGCCTATATAAGGGTCATATTGTAACTAGAGGTTGATAGGCATAGATTAAAATGAACGAAATTATAAAAAATAAAAATTTAATTTGAGCATCTATAACTTGTTGCTCTTCTTGGATTGTATTGTTCAAAGATGTTCTAGTTGCACTTGCACCCTAACGATTTGCAAGTTTGACTAAGCAGTAAGTTTCTATAACTTTGGGACTCTTTTGTTGTAATTTGTCTGCCAAACATCTACAATGAATAAACAAAAACGAAAAACAACGAATTATATTTCCGTTAGGTAACAAATAGATAGAAAGGGAAAACATTGAAATTTTGAAAGTTTGAAACAAGTTGTACTTCAAACTTACTTGAAATCCTAGTGCTCTTGTCTTGGACAACCATGTCATAATCAAATGTCCTAGTGGTTAGTGTATATATCTCCATTTGTTTGGAAATCTTCAAGCGTTTAATGGTAGTCAACACCATCTTTTGAACACACCCATCTTTTGAACACACTGGGGCAATCCATCCGTAACCTCATCATCAAATTTAAAACCAGAGAAATAAGAGAACACAAGTTTGAGGCAAAACCATGCTTCTTGAATGGGACAATGGAGAATATTGTTCCATTTCTCATCAGTGGAGCTCCATATTGTTAGCTTTCAAGTTACTGTGAAATTGTTTACTATTGATTTTTTGTGTAGCATTGGGAAGTATTCCCGCATCCTAAGAGGCCTCCTAAGTCTACCAAAGAAAATTGTACAAATGAAAATATAAATTATGAATTTTGGGCTTCATGTAGGCCCCAAGTGTCAAGTCGGCCTTGTTATCAACCAAAAGTGGGTGACCCCATCGGAAATTCTTTCTCATAGATTTGTCATCAGCAAGCATCTAGCAGCCCTTGACAACCATTAGTGTAGCCAATATATTGTGCCATTTGATCTCTGCTCCCTGAGCCAATCATATGTCCCCTCACCCATATGTTTGAAGGTGGGCAATCCCATCCTAAAGGTGTGTTTTTCATTGTGCAATTGGGTGCTTATGCTTGCTTTTCCTTTGACACTTTGGGCATGGGTTATTGGGTGACTTGGAAGAAGTAATGGTTTTGATTGTAGTTTTGTTCCCTCACCTTAAATGGGGGATTAATCTTCAATCCTAGTCCCGTGGGCTCTCCCCTATTGGCTTATAGCTTCAAGAAGGGCACTACTTGGGAAACCTCGATTTTGGTAGCGCGGTTTCATTTTCCCATTTCATATTTTTCACTCCCTATCTCACATTACAAGCCCTATTTCATTATCTTCCCTCTCTGGGTCCACATGGCCGCTGGGTCCAGAAGGCACTGTTACATCCTCTCCCCTTGTCCACATGTTTGGGTCGTGTTGATTTTTGGTAGCATTGGATGTGCTCTAGCCATGAAAATTGGTGGAGAGGCTAAGGCACATGAGATCTCCAAGGCCCAGAAATCGTTTGGAGAAATTCCACTTGGATGAAGAGATATTAAAATAATTAATATTTTTAATGAGACCCTAAGTCTAAACTTAGGAAAATTAAAATATTAATGTGTATTAATATAATATGGGTGAGAAAGTTCTAAATAACAAGGATCAAGCCAGATGTAATCTTAGCCGTTGATTAGGGATTTAATCTTGACTATTGTATCGTCAATAGGAAAAGTAGAAGAGGAGGCTTGAGGGTCAATTGGACACACACCAAGACACCAAGACACCAAGAGAGATCAGTTAATTCGATTTTCTGGGGCGAAGTTTATTGCGGAAATCAACCAGTGATCAGTTGCAGCAAGGGGCAGTGCGTTAAAAGGTTGAGAATACATAACAGAGAGGTAGAGAAAGTGTCGGAGGGACAACGCAGAGGTTAGGAAGGCTAACGCAGAGGCAACTAGGACTGACGTAGAGTCTGAGGAGGCCAGTGCAGAGGACGCAGTGGGCCAAGAGGCTAACGCAGGCAATGCAGAAGGCTGCAGAGCTGACGCTAGGCTGAATAGGCTGCGCTGAGGAATTTTTGTGGGGCAGACTGAGAGCTGATTAGCTGACGCAAAGCCGTAGAAGGGTGACACAGTCCTTGGAGGGTGACATAGTTCCTGAGGGTAGTTTGGAGCAGCTTTCACTGTCCAGTTAAGGGAGCAGTCGAAGTCATTGTGGGGCTATTCATCTGGTTGCTGATTAACAGGAATATCTGTTTTCGAAGAGAGGTACTACTACCAAGGGCATGGGTGAGCAATTTTTGGCACCCTAGTTGTATTCAGAAAACTGCATAATAATAAAACCCTCTATATGTTGCATCGGTTTTACCACATTGGGTTTTTTCGTGGACGATTGTCCTCAAGTAGAATCCACAGCCAGGAGAAGATGATTTTATGGTCTGATCTTTGATTTTGGGAGAAGGGTTCTACCCTAGAAGAAGCAAGTTGAGTTACCTACTGCTAGATGTGGAGGATTTGGTTTACTGTGCAAATGAAGGGGGCTTTCCTGTATAATGATCAATCCAAGTTTTCCCACATAGTTCTGAGGGTTGAGGTTCCATTTGTGCTCTAGGAGGAGGCTGAAATGCCTCAGATCTGCTACAACCACTGCTATAGAAAATGGGAAGCCGAAGTTGTAGGTGGAGGTAGGAGGCCTCAGATTTGTCTTCGGCAGAGTAATAGGGCTATTAGCCCTCCTTGCTATGAACAAAAAGAAGGGCCGCAGATAGATAAGGAGGCCACAGGCACAATAGGAGGCAACCGTGAGGCCTTAGGCTGATGAAAAGGGCAGAACCAAGGGGTAAAGGAGGTAAGCGATGCCCTTAGAAGGTCACCCAAGCAAGATAAATGAGGCACCAAGCAATGAGGTTTCTGAGGTAGGTTGTAGGCCTAATAGAAGGAGTGTTGAGAGGTTTAGAGTCCTGGGAGCAGAGGCCAAGAAGCTTAGGTTGGTGGCTAGGCGTGTGAATGTCTTATGTTTGTGTAGAGTCCAACAAGGCACAAAAGGAGGGTTTCTATTCAAGAAATAAGGTGGATTGTGAGATATATTTCTGAAGTCCGTTCACAAATGGAATTGTGTACAACATTTTTTAAGGGCTAACATGCAATGGTTTGAAGGAAAAGATCCACTGTAAGTGTCTGATATTTTGAGGGCTGGTATATAGTGAATTGAAGGGCTAATTTACTGTGAATTACTGAAGCTATTTGAAGGTTGATATGAATTGTGTTTGATGGGCTAAACACATTGTGAGCAACTGGTTTGATAGAGATATGAAAGGATTTAGGTCACTATGTGAAGGAGGCAAAGGACCACCATGAACAGTACACAAGAGGACCTAAAGGGATGAAGGCTAAAGGACTACCTTCAAAAAGTAAGACATCCATTTCCTCTGTGTTTTGATGGGCAGATTGAGGATCTAATGGATTTGACCTCAAGCCCTAATCTTTTGTACACCATGTATACTAATTGTAGTAGTGATCTGTGTGAAAATTCCTAAAACTAGAATCCTATTGCAACAATTAGCATTATTTCTCCTAATTGTTAATTAATTTAACAATTTATCTGCTATGGCAAATCTCGAAATAAACACACCACAACCTTCACAAATAAAATACCGTGGAAAATAATGCGTTGGAAATTGAGAAATGCTAGCACACACACATAAAATATGAGACAATTATTTTTGGACAAATGTCCTTGGAAAAACCCAACTTGGGAAAACTGGTGCAGCAGTGAGGGTTTTTTTTCTATGCAGTAGTGAAAATTTGAGTACAATTTGGATGCCTGAAACTGGCAATCCACAACAAGAAATTTTGGGCAAAATTATTGAAGGGAATTTACCCTTCCTCCACTAGCAATCCTGACACAACCTGCCTTCAAAAATTCAGCCCTCTGACCCTCTGCATCAGTCTTTGCGCTGCTCTGCTTGACATCAAGCCTCCAACTAGTCTTTGATGAAGTTGTTCTGGCTCCAGCTACTGAGGAAATTGTCTCTCCGACCTTTTGGAACCTTTGCTCGGCCTCTGGAACTGAGAACAATTTTCTCTCCAATAAATCAAATTGCCTTCTCTGAAGCTACTGCGTAGTGCTTTGCGCTGCCTCACTAGGATAACTCGTCCCTCTTGCTGTTGTCTCTCCGGATCTGGAAATCTTCCTTCGGACACTGTCCCTGCCCCTCACTCACTGCTTCGATCTCTGGTTCTTTCCGACAATTAACTGTTGCTACTTAGGAAATTATTCTGCCAAGAAATCGAATTGCTCAAGTATCTCAAGCGATCTCTCTATCACCACATCGACCTCCTCTTCTAATCCTCTGTTAGAGCACCAATGACCAAGATTAAAACATAATCGATGGCTAGGATCATATCTGGATCGATCTGTGTGAGTTTCTAGATGAGTCTCGCCTTGACTTAATTAACATTGATTAATTAACTATATTCCCTAAGTTCAGACTTAGGGAATATTTAAAAACTGGTTAATAATCTAATTAAGTCACTTATGGGCGGAATTTCCAGAAACGATTTCTGGGTTTTGTAGATTTCATTTATTTTAGCCTCTCCACTAAATTTCAAGGCTAGAACACATGTGATGCTACAAAAAGTAACACTTCCTCTTAGCGAGGAATGTGTTCTAGTGCTGCACATCCTGCTATAACACCCTATCTCAACATCATCTCCTATCACGCTGCTGATGTCTGGCTACTGCTATCCACCAACTACTATGCAACTCTGATATATGTTGCATCTATGCTGCGGTTGACGCTGCCATATTGCTGCCGACACTGCATCTGCACTGCAACTCCCTCTCATTTGTTGCTGCTGCAACTGCAACTGAAAAACATCCAAAATACTGAATCAATTGTGATCAGTATGATGCATCTGTCTCTCGAGTCTCTGACTGCTACTAACATCTTCACTGTCACTGAAGAATCAGTGCTGCTGCTGACTCTGCATTGTGCCAACTGCACTGCTGCCCACTCCGCACTGCGCTCCCCAGCATCTGACTGTTGCTAGTCTCTGTAATTGCCACTCGGCCTTTGACTGCATCAACTGCCATTGATCCATCCTGCTGCTGAATACTGTGGGCCCCCGTAGCCAGGTAATGATCCATGAGGTGGACTCCTCAAGAATACAGCCCAATTGTAGCGATTTGTTGCTACAACACCAAGTCACCCCACCTCACTCCTGGAGGTAATAGGTATATCGACAAACATCACGAAATCTTCCTCCAACCTGGAGGAAAGCCTATCGATCTCTGTTGAAGCTGCCTGCGGGTCCTACTTCTCTTCCTTGTCCTTCTTCCTGAGAGGACACTGGGTACTGTAGTGACCAAGCTCACCACACTTGAAGCACTTGACCTTTGGAAGTCCTTCTTCTTCATTCTTTGCTCCCCTTGTCCCTCATTGGAACCCTTAGATGCGAGGGCCACATTCTCCTCCTCCTTTACCTACTTTGATCCGCTGCTGCTGCCACTGATGGAGTTCTTCAATAGAGCTCGTCTCAACTCCTCCTACTGCAAATCTGCCCACATTCTATCCTAGTCTGGTAGCCTATCTCTGCCCAGTAGGGAGCCATAATGCCAAAACCCTTGATTGTTCCCTACTGAATTTGTGTCTGGTATTCCCTAAAAGGTACCTTCTTAGATTGGTATACCCTCGTATAAGCCTTCATTTTCTATGGGTCTTTGTGCCTTTATTACCCTTGAATCATAATTTAGAATCAAAACATAGTTTATCAAACTTATAACTAAGAAGAGGCCTACTTATACCTTCAGGCCAATAATTCTTTGTGGACCAATATGTTGATCAATAAGCAAACATTTTCACATGTAGCAATTTACTTTAGCATGTAAACATGAGGAAATTGCTGCAAATTCTTAGGTTGTAAAACCTCTTATGTTTTAATGCTCAATCATTACTTTTTGCACTGTTGGGGCTCTACTAGTTAGGATCAATTCTAAGGTAATTTTTTTCAGTTCCTCCCCACACCAGCATTCTGACTTATCTTTCCTGGTCTGTAAAACACATAATGGCACTGTAACCAATTTTTTGGAAAACAATATTTTCTTTCCTACATGGATTTTTGATATGATTGCATATGCTACATTGCATTTTTTCATTTCTAATTGCTTGTTATAAATTTTCACACAGTGATGAAGTGGGCTTTGTGCATCCTTCTCAACTAGCATCATTCCATGTTTTAGAAGGCCAAGATACAACTGAATCTCTTGTTGAAGATGTACAGACATCTATTGCTGGAGAGAGGAATTTGGTTATAACATCTGAAGGTTTACCCTTTGAAAGTGTTGGTGTAAAGTCAAATCTCCGGCTTGTTGATGGGGGGAATACAGAGAGCAACAGAGGACCATCCTATGATAGATCCGTTTTCTGGTGCAGAGATCATAAGCTTGCTATTTGCATCCCAGCTTTGCTTCCTCTATTTAAGGCTGCAAAATCTGCTTACCTGTTTTCGTACAGGCAGTATAAAATCCTTGTTGACTTATCACAAAATGAAGATTGTTCGCCATATGTATGTGAATCAGGAAGTTCATCAGAAACTCTCAGAGAGCATAGAAGTACAATGGATTTACACTCTGTAGAAGCTGCACTTTTGAAGCACAGCAAAGTTGTTGTGATATTAAGCTGTGACTATGCTAGTGCTTGGAATTCCAGGTATATTTAATCACCCTATATAGGAATCATTTGTTTTTAGTCTTTAGAGGTTTTTTCCTCTTCTATTTTCTATTGTTTCTCTCTTTCTTTATTTTAGTAAACAAAATTTACTGCACAGTGGGTCAACCATGGAAGATTGGGTAGAACTTGCATGGAGGTTCACTATTTTCTAATTGACATCCTGTATGGAATGCACTAAGGTCCAAAGAGGAAATCCTATGGCAGTCAGCTCTTGTTATTGTGGAACTTGATCTCTAGCATAATGATCAATTCCTGGCATGCTACAACATTTCCATTTGATTTATAGTACTAGGTTTCTATTATGATACAAAAAGTAGATTGACCCTGAACCCTTATTATTGCTTAACATTTGTAATTCCATGTTATGCTTCAAAATATTTGTGAAACAAGCTTGTTATTATGTTTGGGAATGATATCTAGAACTCATGGAGAGTAGAAACCTACGTTATTCAAAAATATGCTCTGAATATCTATTCCTAAATTTGGATCTCAATCACTCAATCTCCTCCTGTAGCCATTTCTATGCTTCTCCAACATGTGGAAGAGTTTAGGTGTAGTTATAGCAAAATATTTAATTCTGTGTCAACCCTAAAATACACCAATTGGGAGCTACTATGAGATTAAACTACAAGGATGTTAATATTTGAATTCTGAAATTTTTAATGTGTAGAATTTGTAAACTGCTGTAGCCCCAACCCAGTTTTAAGTTTTTGCATGTGGTTTAATGCCCAAACTCAACATAACATGTAGCTGATATAAACATTAAATTTGCATTCAACTCAAAACATAAGAGACTACTCTACTTTTTTGCATTTTCCATTTTGAGCTGAGATAAAAAAATAAAATGCAAGCACACACCAATAAATGAGACACTTATTTTTGGTCCAATGACCCTGGAAAAACCCACAAGGGGAAAACCAGTCTTCAAGGAGGATTTAATTTGTTTCTTAAGGAAAATAATTATGCAGCACAATAATGACAGACTTATCTCTCTTTTGCTGATGAGATATTACAGCCCTTGTAGCATGAAAATTTTTGCCACACTATTGACTCTCCCAGCCACTTATTCTGCCTCTGCTCTCATGCTGAAGGTGCATTGAAAAATGGGTCAAACACAGCAGATTCTTCTCTGAAAAATTCGTGCCGCTTTTCAGACCTTACAGGCTTGGGATTCACATTGAAGGAGCCTCTAAATTCATGCTGACAGTCCTGGAATTTGCTGCAGAGACTCTCATTGGAATTCATGCCAGAATTTCAGGCTAGATCTGCATGCCTAGCCTGCTGACAAATGGCCTCGAAAACTGTGCCTGGAGACCTTCTGTAGCTGCCTCAAAATCTGAGCAAGCAGTCCAATTTCTCTGCCAGGAAAATCAGGCTTCCTAAAAATTTGTGCCAGCAGATTTATCACTCCCTCTTCCTTGGGTTGGAGCTCCTTGCTGAAAATTTTCCTCCTGCAATATGTGTAGCAGCCTTCTTGTTCTCTCCCTCTCCTCCAAAACTCTCATGTGAAGAAGGAAAAACGAGGGAGTCCCTTCCTTTTTCGTTTTTGTCGTCTCAAAATGAAGAGAACCCTAACCCTTGAGATCTAACAGCTCATTAGATCAAGGGTGGAGATCATTCTCTCTCTTGACCCCTTCTTAAATGTGTCCCCCTCAATTAATGAGACTCCTAGTCAGTTTTAATGTTTTTGTATCATGTGCACTTCTTCTCTCATAAAATCATTTTCAAAATATAAATCATTTTAATAATAAAGTGTACCTTGTACTTTTTTCATAGTCACTTTATGACAAAAGTGACATTAATATTAAAATACATAGGACGTAGCCCACCAAAAGTAACTTTCCTCCATGACATTAATATAACTCAGTGTTGATAGTATCGCCGAGATATTGGCGATATTTAGAAATATTGCGATATTTTCGGGGAGCTGAAATATTGCCGATAAAATATCGCGATATTTTTGCTCCTCGGAAATATCGCGATATTTCCGAGATATCACAGATATCTCGCGAAAATATCGTGCAACGATGTGAAATATCGCCGAGCCGGCTAGGCCGTGGCTAGAACAGGCAAAAATCGATTTTTTTTGCTCATTTTTCTTTTCTGAGTGTTGGATAAGGAAGGGGAGAGCATTTTGGTTTTTGTCAAGGAGGAATTGAGGATTGAAGAGCCATTATCACCACCAACAACAAATTTTTTGTTGATCAAAGATTGAAAAAGATTGAAGAACAGTGAGACAATCTTCATTTCTTCCATTAACAGGTATGTTCTCAAAAACCCCTATGTTAATGATTTTTTTGATAGATTTAGGGTTATTCTTGCTTGTCTCTTTGCCTACCAGCATTTTGTTTTTTTTTGTTTTGTTATGATTTTCATGCCCATGAGCCAATGCAAGGGTTTTCTCCATATTTGGACGGCAAACTCGATTTCTTTTTTTAACTTTCAAATGCACCCTCTTATCGTCATTTTTCATTGAATTCACATTGCAAATAATGTAGCAAAAAAAATATTTTGTAAAATGAGGTGGTTATTACTTATTATTTTTTGTGTATGGGTGGAGTAACTTTAATCATTAATTCCATTTTTTTTTGATGCCCTGGGTTTGAATTAGCTCACTACAAATATGCCAAAAGCCTTGGATCCATTTTGGGAGTATGGGAAGCCTGATGGTGGGACAAATCAGGGATATGTACTATCATGCAAATTGTGTGGGACCAGGATGACAAGAGGGGTTACGCGATTGAAATACCATCTGGCTAGACTCCTTGGACATGATGTTGGGCTTTGTACAGTTTCTAGTCTGGAGCTTATACAAAAAACTCTTGAAGCAATTGATGAAAAAGACATAAAGAAAGAAGAGGCAGAAAGAAACAAAGCTAAACGTGCAGGTAGATCTTTTGGGATATCTTCTTCTGATTTTGAGGCTGAGGGTAGTGGGAGGGGCTGCATATCATCACTTGCTACTGCTAGTACGAGGTCATCATTTTTTGTTCCATGAATAGGACATGGAGCACAACCTTCCATAAAATCAATTGTTAAAAAAAAAGGAGAAGCAAGAAGCAGATAGAGTTATGGGGAGGTGTCTTCTCTGGAGCGACTTACCTCTCAGCGTCACCAAAACCAATCCATTTTGGCAGCCAATCCCTCTTGGAGGTATCTCGGCTATCATGGCGAATGCCTCCTCGATCTTCGCGGGCGTAGCTTTTGGATCGTGCTTCTCATCTTTGTCCTTCTTCCTGAGAGGACACTGAGTTGTGTAGTGATCCATCTCACCACACCTGAAGCACTTTATCTTCTTGACGTCCTTCTTACGTCTTCGCTGCTCCTGCTGTCCCTTCAATGCAAGGGCTGCATTCTCCTCCTCCTCCTTGGGCTTCAACCCACTGCTACTGCTTTTGTCAAGTTTAACCTTGACTAAGTCTCTCCTCAGCGCCTCTTGTTTTGAGCTGCCCACATCTCATCCCAATTCGACAAAGCTGCTCTGCCCAAGATACTTTGGACAAAGACTTGCCACTCATCTGAGACAAAATTGAGGGTAGTCTAACCAACTCTGAATCTTGAGGTGTATGCGCCACAACAGACAATTCATCACGGGTCTCCTGAAGCTTTGTGAGGAATGGATCCACACGCTCCCTTTTTTGCATTTGAGTAGATCTCAGCTTCTGTTCAAGGTACATCTTCCGTTGCTCGGAAGATCCCTGATATAACATAGACAGAGCGTCCCACATCTCCTTGGCAGTCCCTTTGCTAGCGATATGACCGACCACATGATCCTTCACTCCGTCGAAGATCATTCCTTTCGCCTTCACCATCTCAGCCTTGTATTTCTTCAACGGATCTACATTTGCAGGGACAACGACCACGCTGTCGACGCATGTCTTGAGGGCATGCTCATCTAGAAGGAATGACATTCCTGCCTTCTAGATGATGTAGTTGGATGCCCCATCCAACCTGTCCTTATCCCTCAAGCCACTGGTTTCCATTTCTGCCACAAATGTCGAAAATCTCCTCTCTCCTCTATGCTATTACTAGGCTAGCCTACGCACTCCCTGCTGGAGCTAGTAAAACTGCTGCCCCTTGCTGCTGCTTAACTCTAGAGAATTTGAATTCCTTGGCTAGGAATTCTCTGAGGAAGAAATTCCGTCAGCCGTACTTCTCCTCTCTCTTTTGACGATTTTCTGCCTAGCAAACTGCCTATAGAAAAATCTGCGTCCCACTAGCTTTTCCTCATGCTGAAATTTCAGCGCTGCTCCCTTTGCCTTGACAAAAACTCGTTCTGGAAGCCCTTCTCTTTGTCGATTCACTCGGAGAGAGGCTCCTCGAAATTTCAGCCCTTCGGCTAAGAACTACGCAAACCCTCTGGGTTTCGAATTGTTGCCTCTTGCAACTTTTCGATCTCCCTCTTCTAGTTAGCGCTGGGTTCTCTGGCATTGCTCTTCTTGTTCCACCTACAACTTTGATACTATGTGAAAATTCCTAAACCAGAATCCCTACTGTAGCAATTGATGATATTTCTCCTACTTGTTAGATTTACATGAACAAGTTATTTGCAGTTTCCTATGACAAATATTGAAATACATACACTGCAGTCTTCACTTAATTAATTTATATGCGGAAACAAGAGACTGAGCAAGAAAGAAAATACAACACAATAACACCGTTATTTTTGGACAAATGTCCCCGGAAAAACCCATTGCGGGAAAACTGGTGCAGCAGATTTGAGGGTTTTATTATTTTTCAGTAGTAAATCTCAGTACAATTCTTGGATGCTCAACTAGTAATCCGATATAGAGAGAAACTGAACAAAACGAATGGTGAAGTGCTCTCACCCTGTCACTGGGAGAATCTGAGTCTAATCATGGTGAACTAGAGCCTCTATGTACCCTCTGCGCAGAACTGCATCACTCCCACACAGTTCATGCGTCACCTTTGCTGGGTATCACACTGCTCTTTCTTTGGACCCTTTGCTAGTAGGAAAATCCGAATCTTTGCCTCCCGGTCTTGCACCTCGGCTCTCGGCTACTGAAACTCGATTTCCTCAGCAGGAATTCGATCTCCCTCTAAGGCCTGTGCTGCCACTGCGTCAGCTCTGCATGGGCCAACGTTTGCCTCTCTCTGGACGTCGTTCTACCCTTTTTGCCTCGTACTCTCCAGCCTAGGAAAAATTCCTTCTTCCAGATACTCACTGCCCCTCACTGCAAAAGCTCACTTTGAATCTCTCTTCGGCAGCTGCTCTACTTCAGAAATTTGATCTTCTGAACTCTCTCAGTGTGTCCTCCAAGTGCCCATCAAGCCTTCTCTTATAATCCTCTTGTTGATCAATCAACGGCCCATATTAGATTCTAATCAATGGCTAGGATCATATTGACTTGATCTCCGCCTTCTTCTAGAAGTTTCACCCACAGTTTATATTAATACCCTTCAATTATTTTAATTTCCTAAGTTAAGACTTAGGGTCCCATTAAAAATAATTAATTATTTTAATAAAACTGTCTCTGGGTGGAATTTCCCAAAATGATTTCTAGGTATTGGAGAATACATGTGTCTAAACCTCCCTGCAAATTTTGAGACTTAGAGCACATCCAATGCTACCAGAAATCAACATAGAAAGTTCTAAAATTTTACCCTGCAACTAGCTCTAAAATTCCTCCACATGTGCGAGCTCTTTCTTCCCTTCTTCTTGATCGTTTTCTCCATTAGTTAGGTGCAAAAAATATGCGATATGATCATGAGTGAGTTTCCCTCCAAGTGATCGCACTGTCTCTTATATATATCTGTTTAGGAGGTCGAATAGTTGGATCTTGGAGGCCCAGGCTGACTTGTTTCCAAGGAGGGCTGACTTGACAATTTTGGTGGACTTTGACTCAATATAAAATTCAATTTTTTTTCTTACAAATGTCCAAATGGGACATGACTCAAGTACATTTTCTTTGGCTCAAAATAATTTCTTTTTGACTTTGTGAGCATGAAGAACATGCTTTAACCAAAAATAAAATATAGTAATGAATATAATAAATACATCTATGATAGATTTACATTATATTATGAAGACTGACACTAGTTACATTTTCAACAACACTCTCAAGAAGAATCAATTACAAATAAAAAAAGGGCAAGAAACACAATCAAACATACAACAATGGAAGCAAGGAAAATATATTGCTAGGAAACATAAAGCTTTCATGTTAAACAATCAAGTTAAAAGACTTAAAGGCTATGATGCAAACAATACAAAGGAATCTCACCAACATTCAAAGCACAGATGAAGTCAAACCCCTAAAAATAGATAAGGTTCATTCCACCACAAAAACATGTTCAACTAGAGAGAATCCTATTTACTATGCTTTGAGGAAAAAACAGTGTTTGAGAGGGTGGCATTGTTATAAACGTAATAATACTACAAATATAATTAATAATAATATATGATTAATTTAATGAAAGGACAAGGAGAACATTCATTCTTCATCTCATGACCAGTCAATGCATAAAAATACACCGTCATGATGCTCATTGTGATGTCATTCTTAATCATTCAATCAATCAATAAAATATATTGCAGAAATATTCTGTCTTCAAATAATAAACAGGACTGTTTATTACAAAGTCTTAGCCCATTCTTTTCCCTCTTCCCTGCCCTAACAAAGGAACCCTTTGTATGGACATTACTTAGTAAATTGAAGTTTTAAGATTAATTCTTAAATATACTTTCATTAGAGTATACATAAGTTGAAATCCTGCTATCTGATATGCATGACTGGGAATCTTGTATGTGTTAATTACTAAAACTGTTGCTAGTCCCTGAAGATCAGCTATTCTCATGACCAAGTTCATGCCCTGCATCTTTTGGTAAATCCTGTGGGACCTACACTCTTAATGGAGGATGATATTAAACAGATTTTGCTTGATCAATTAAAAGATTAATTTCTTATCTGTTTTAAATTTGTGGGCCCATTTCCTTTATCTGATACACATGAGGGGGCATTTTTATGTTGCAAGCCTGTCAAGATCGAATGTTGTCATCACCAAGTTCATATACAGTATCAGTTGGTAATTCCCATTAGCATATCTGCATCTATGTTTAGTATGTGTCATTATTTAAAATGTAGACAGAGACCTTGAACTGGAAAGGAAAAAATAAAGAAAAATTCTTTACTGTGTTTATGGTACAGGAAACAGGTTATATCACAAAAAGCAATCAACGAAGTTTATGGGGCAGAGCTTCAGTTGTCAGCACTTGTTCTTTCCTATGCTCCAAAGAGTGAGCAAGCTTGGTCTTATCGGTAATATGCCAACTACACCAATTTTAAAAATTTCCATCTTATTCAAATGATTCTGGGGCATTTATCTGTAACATATAATCCGACAGTCTTTGTGAGGAAAACTAGGCAGCTGAAATATTAACTTGGGTAAAGCTCACCATGCATATTTACACGGATATGATCTTAATTTTGTGTTTTCATTTACAAGTCGTTTATCCCAAATTTTTTCATGGGGATACAAAGGTTTGTAAAAGGGGAAGCAAGAAATATCTTGCATGTAAGAAGAAATGTTATATAAAGAGGAAAATATATATGAGGTGCATAATTTAGGAGTAATGCAGGAAATAGGAAAACAACCAAAAGTAGTTAAAATAATTTTATTAATGTATGTAAGTGACCAGAAAAGTAGATAAATGAATTCAAGAGCAATGTTGCAAACATCATGTCGGTGAAACATGGAACATTGTTGTTTTAAAGGCGATTACATGGAAAAACATTCCAAGCTTCCATAATAGGAAAAGTGTGTTGAAAATTGATGTTCTATGCTGAAGCAATTACCTAAAATGAAACTTATTCCAGCTGCAATATCAGTTAAGCAATTGTAGAGAGAACATACACCATATAAACCATATGCAAAATAGAGGACAGCCAAGAACACAATGAGACAGAATTTAGGTCCAATGACCAGGGGAAAACCCAACTAGATTTTTCTTCTATTAGAAATCAATTGTTCAACTGAGAAATAGAATACAATGAGATATCAAGAGAATGAAGAAGATCTTCTTGTTACAGGTAGTTCACCCAATTCTGAACTACCTGTAACAAGAAGATCTCTGATATCATCACCTGATGCAAACATTGAATCACATTGGTTCACCAAGTTCTGCTCTTACTCTCCAAGTCTCTAGCTCTCTCTGAAACCTTCTCTAGTCTCTCCAGCTTGTTAGATAATCAGAAAAGAAGAAAGATTCTCTAATGTTGGCAATTACTTGTGACATACTTATATATTTATTATCTTTTTTTAAGTTCTTCTTTTATCTTCTTTTCATCAAGCAATCATCAAATCAAAACATGAAGATCAACGACACCAGATATAGGTACTCAGCCAGGGCTAAAATCCCTATGAAGGGGAAAACCCAGTCAAACTCTTCCATTAGTAGATTCAAGACAAATTGAGATAGACCAAGACCTTTGACCAGAGCAAATGACCTTCCTCCTCCACCAAGTCAACCTTCCAAAATGATTATGCAAACTTCAATAGTCACTTCTTGTGAACCAACTTCAACTCAGCTACAACACAAAATTTCGGCCCACCAACTTCCAGTTTCAGCCCTACTGCAAATCTGAAATTTCGGCACTCCATCAGCTTCAGAATTTCGCACTTGTGATTCAAAGAGAGGGAAAATCAACTTCCTCTTGCTTGACAAGTGTCTCCTTCTCCTTCACTAGGGTTTTCTCCTTCTCCTTGGGAATTTCGCTCTCCTTTTCTTCCTCCAACTACTGCAGATCAAACTTGCTTGTGTGTGCTCCAAATGAGGTCGAGTTGCTTCCTTTATATTGTGGATTCTGGCTCCCAATGAGGCTGACTTGTCTTCCTTGAGGCCAACTTGGTGGAGGAGGCCTTAATGACTTATTTTCTATGTTGCACGAGTTTCTGGAAAGTGGGAACGTTGGGAACTGGGGTACAGGTGTCCGGAACAGCGAGAGGTTTCCCCAAAATTTCCAAGAAACGGCTAATTGGGAGAAGTAATATTATATAATAAAAAAAAAAAAAAAAATATATATATATATATATATAATATTATAATATATATATATTTTTTTTTTTTAATTTATAATTATATAATAATCAAAAATATTCAATATTAAATCAATTAAAATTTTAATTCATTATATGAATATCAAATTAAAAAATAAAAATTTGAAAATGTAAATGATTCAAGAGGCACTTTTGAATTTAAGAAACAAAGTGAAAATCCAAGAACTCATCATATTAATATTCATATTGCTAGCATGCTCAATGTAGTACATAGTAAAAAAGAATGGCAAATGCCCAAAGTGGAAAAGTAATACATGGTCCAAAAATGCTCAACGGCCAAAACATAACATTAAAGACTAAAGTTGAAGATGATCATAAAGTGCAATCTTTGGCATCAAGACTATCCATATAACCTTGAGCCTCGCTAGGCACTCCAATTCTATCATCACCATCCTCAATATCAAGATCACCTGCAATGCTACCTAAAGGTATGCCAACTAAACATGCATCTGGTGAAGGATTATCCTCATCATCATCAATCTGAGAAGCCTCCTCAGCATCAACATCCCATCTTGCTGCAGGGCCCTCTAAATACTCAGGTAGCTTCCTTGAGTGAAGTCAAAGACTACTATGCATATAAACCAATTTCTCTGCTCTCTTAGAGGTAAGCCTATTCCTCTTAACAGAGTGAATGAAACTATAAGTAGATCAATAGTCGCCAATGAACTAGAAACTTGAGATAGCAAGCGTGAGGCAAGATTTCGAAGATCTTGGGCTTTCCTCCGGTACATTCTCCACGATCCAATGGGATTCCTTTGTGCATAAATGTTGATGTCCACTTTTGCATATTGAGAGAATGTGGAAGGGTTTAAGGTAGCAAAATCAATAAATTGTTCCCGCATTACAGTTGCTTCATTAGGTGTATAGATTTTGCATATGGCATCAAGAAAGCCTTGTTTCACTTCTTCATCATCAATGGGTAGAACTCTGTTTGGTCTCTCCATATACTACTTTGGATTAAGGGCATAAGCAACCATGTGAAGAGAGGTATTGAGTTTGATCCAGCTCTTCCCTATTATCTTATGAGTTTCATTGAAGAACTCCAAAGAGGGGTTTCTTTCCTGAATGATGTGCCTTATCTTGCCTACCATGCTATCCATACATTCATAAACTTCTCCAAAGGTGGGGGAATCAAAATCTGCATACCTAATCAACTCCACAATTGGAGCTGTGAAAGAAACAACATATTTACAATTAGACCGCCAATCATCATTGAGAAGCTGCTCTCTTACCATGCATTCCACTCTTGGGAAACAATAATGGCTTGTAAGAATACATGCACCTCAACCATACATTGAAGAAGAATGAAGTATGTAGCATATCTTGTTTCTGCAGGTTTCAAAAACCTCTTTCTTGAATACATCCTATAGATTGCTAAAGAGGCATGGTGGTTGCAAATGTACATTTGTGCATCTCTTGCATCTAAAATGAGTTTTGCAATCCAAGATATTTTGCCAATGTCTTTGAGGACATTATTCAAGGCATGTACACAACAAGGAGTCCAAAAGATATGCCTATATCAACTTTGAACCATCAAATTCGTTGCTTTGCAAACAGGGGCTGCATCTATAATTAGTAATTACATGTACAACATTTCAAGGACCAAGCTCATCAATTGCTTCTTTCAATACTTCAAACATGAAGGTAGCATCCTTTAGTTTCCCACTACAATCAACTACTCTTAAAAAATATGGTCTAGCTGGAGATGTAACAATAATATTCAACAATGGCCTTTGTTGAATGTCTTTCCAACCATCCATAACTATTGAACATCCTGAATAAATCCAAGATAGTTTAAAGGGTCCCATAAGCCCTTGCATTCTTGTCACCCCCTTATCTAACAATGATGTCCTCATTTTGTTGTAATTTGGAGGTGCATATCTTGGCCCAACAACTATGATTTTTTGTACCATTTCTTTGTAATGTGGATAACGGGTAGCATTAAATGAAATTCCATTTGTCATAAAAAAAATCAGCAATAGCATCATCAACCTCATCCCTATGTAATACATTGTAGATTTTAGAATTTGTTCCTGAGCAAAACTAGTGGGCGTCTTAGTCCTCCTAGAAGTAGACCCCCTCACACTCTCAAATTTGTTTGATGTATTTTGATTAACCGAATCTTCCATATCATGGGAAGAAGATCTAGGTACTTCAAAATTACAATCATTGTGCAAGTTCATTACATTGGATCCTAGGGAAGCCATATGAAATCTTGTCAACTCCATCATTTTCTCAATAGTACATGTACAACCCTTTACCCCATCACTAGATAGGGAAAAAAGATGATGCCACACCCTAGTGTAGCTTCCTTTAAACACATGGTTACACAATGTGCACATCCATTCTTCACAACCACCACTATTCTTTTTCTTGTTTTTCGTAATTTTCTTCACAAGCTTTAACAAGGGTTTCTTGGGGTTTGTGCTTTGTTGGACTTGACCATTTGGAATTGGAGGAAGAGAAGAATTTTCAGATCCACTTGGTATTGAACTACCACTCTCCATGATTTCCCTGATTAATACAAGAGACAAAAAAACAAATTATAAACAAAATGTACAATGATTTTTTTTTTTTTTTTAAATAACATGTACTTGTATACAAAATTTAAATGTGATTTTTCTTAAATTTTCAAATGAAACTAAACGAGCTACTTTGTACTTATGATTCAAGGAATGATATGAAAATACTTTGTACTTATGATTCAAAGAATGATATGAGAATTTAATTTTTCCAGCTCCATAATAAAATCTCTTTTCCATAACATTGTGCTTCTAAAATCAACATTTCTTATATTTCTTTTACTGGTATATAGAGATAAGAATTATGAAACATATAGGATACCTAAAGGTAGAGTGGCACTAGAAAATAATATTTAGAAGATAGCGAATAACACTCTTGCACACTCATATGAACTTATTCATACTCTTAGATTCTAAATTTCTTCTACTTTGTTTAGTGTTTTATGACCCTTGTTTCTTTATAGACAAATTGTATACCTAAATCTAATGACTGAACTTTTTATATATTTAAAATTTTTAATAACTTTATATGATATAAACTAATAATATAGTTTCTCATTTAAAAAAAAAGCTATAATTACCTATCTTTAAACTAAAATTAAACTATAAAAATAAACTAGAATACTTTCTTAACATCTATCACTCAAATTATATTTTATTAATAAAATGACAAACTAAATAAAAGTAAAAAAGCATATAGTAAAGGAACAACTAAATTTCATAAATGGCCGAAGATTTGTCTTCCACTAAATTTGAACACTAGTATTTTTGGGTTCTCGAGGGTCTGCTCAAACTTCTTATGCAAGATTGGAAAGCACCAGAACACATGAGAATAATGAGTTTGAACGAGATTTGAAGGAGTTGGCAATTACTGATGGAGTATTGAATGAGCATCACGTAGATAGTAGAAGAGATTGTCAACAACATGTTGAAGCATCCTCAAGCCAAAGGAAGGAAAATACATTTGGGTCAGACATGGATTTAGTAAGGATCCACCCATCAGGTCCTAAGGAGAGTGTACTTCTCCTGTACTTTCTAGTCAAATACCTTCGGTCCTTGGATTTCATGCTGATTGTGATGCAAATACTGCCTCTTTCGTATCAGAGGTTGATCCTTCCAAACCTGACACTTTTGAACCAATTTCAGCTCACAATGATGACAACGATGACAATAAGCCAGTAAACATAGCAGACAAGGAATCAGACAAAACCCGCTTGAATAAACATCAGACTGAGCTAGAGGAGTCCTCAGTCAAAGTCTTTCAAGACTGTAATTTAAAAAAGAAATCGTATCAGATAATTCTGCATCTGATGCGTTACGAGTTTCCACATCAAAGAATAAATATTCTCAAATTAAGATGGTCAAGTCTGATAGAGCTACAGTACAATGTTCAAAATATGATGCATCTCAAATAGAGATGCATAGGTCAGTTGATTTCACTATCTCATAAAAAAATCAAAGTTCTGGAACTGAGATAATTAAGGATGTTGAAGGTACTGGTGAAGGCCCAAAAGAGGATGCATCTCAAACTGCAATAAAAGAATCAGTAGATTCAACATTCCAGTAGAAGACAATGCCTGTTATGAGACGAGGGGAGATGGTGCAGGTTAGCCCTTGAGTAATAAACTCTTAATTTTTCAACCATAGTTATTGTGGATGTTATTAATATTTTTATGTAGGCATTGGATGCTTACGTGACAAAGTAATAAAACTGCGGAACTGTTAGCTTTAGCTAAGGCGCATCTGATTGAATTCAAAGGCTCTAAAATATTCACTGATTCAAGTAATTTTTACCGATTGTACTTTCATGGCAGGTAAGCTACAAAGTATGCATTCCACAATGAGCTGCAACACTGGCTAAAAGACAACTGAAACGATAATGCTATTAATGTGCATGTGCTGGTGCATTCAAGACCTGAAAATATTCTCTTGCTTTTACTATAAAACAGAGGAAGATATTCAATCAAATTACAAACAGGTTGATCCTTTGTTGGATCTCTCAGAGGGCGATACCACTGTTGAATTAGTACAGGCCACGCCCCATTTTAAAGTACCGGTAACTCGTAAGTGATGCAGGCAGACTGGGGAAAATGATTAAGAATTGTTGCAGAAATGTTAGATATCAAAATCAAAATCAAAATGCAGAACAATGATACTCAGAGCAACAATACTCAGAACAACAATAGCGCAGAGGTTATACCAGACAACCTCTCGAACGACCAGGGAAAATGATTAAGAATTGTTGCAGAAACGTTAGATATCAAAATCAAAATCAAAATGCAAAACAACAATACGACAATAGTCAGAACAACAATAGCACAAAGGTTATACCAGACAGCAGAACTGTTCCCTCCGCTACTGTTTGCAAACAAATACCAGCAAACAAATGCACTCTCCAACAGCAAACAAGTTAACAACTACAGTGATGGAGTGAAAAGGAGGTCGAGGAACAACATTTATGGAGGATTATGAATGAGTTTGGCGGGAAATGGAGTTTTTTTGCACGCGAATTTGGGAATTGGAGTTTTTTTGGCACCAAATTGATGTTGGAACGCGGGAACTCTAAAATTTTTAGGCGTCAAGGCTTTTGGAATGGTCCGCAGGTCCCAATGACCTTCCCGCCGAAAAGGAAACGTTCCCATACTGTTCACAAGCTCCTGGGAGTGCGGGAACCATTGGAACGGGTTTCCCACCTCCCGGGAGCCGTTCCGGTGTAACAAAGCTTTTTTTACATCAAAATAATATTCGTTCTTGATAGATAAAGCTCAAGAAGGGTCTATTACATGATGACATGTACAAAGACTCTTGACATAAACCCTAGAAGCCTACAATGGAGGATTTGACCTAAAAATAAAATAATAAAGCATGAAACCCATGCTTAGTAAATAATTTTTCTTTCATAATAAAATTTCTTTTTCTTTCTTTTGACAAATATATTACATCATGACTCAAGTACAATATTGAAGATTGACAGTGGTTACATTTTTCAACACTCCCTCTTAATTAAGGAGATATTCATAATTACATGTAGGCAAAGGTACCTGGAAGATCTCAAAATGATATGATCCATGAAGAGTCATAGCACATGTAGTGCTATAGATTAGATACCTAACCGGGGTATTCTAATTGGATGGGACTATAGTGTACTTTAGCTTTAGCCACTCCAGGTACCATCAGAGTTTTAAGCTCTAACACCATCCCAAGGATCTAGTTGCGTATCCAAGGTCAGAGCTCCAAGACCAACGCTACCTTGCCTACTTCAGGATCTAGATATCATCACAAGTCAGCCAGATGTCCTCCCAAGCAACTTGTCGCCCCAAGATGCTTTATCTCTCCTAATCAACTAAGCCAGACATATCCACAAATTCAAGTATGCTTCAAATTTTCAACTTTTATAGAGAGATCCTGCACAATCCCAACCCCAATTAGTAATAAACTTTATATAATAATATATATATATATATATATTATATATTATAATATATATATGTTTTAGCACAAACCTTCAGGGTCCTCAGTCATTCTGATGCTACTTATATCATCATCAAGTTATCCAAATACTAACTTCTTCAACAACACCAAACACACCCTCAATACTTCTCAAGTCTTTTGTTTGCAACTTTACGAACATCCATCTGTAGTACTTTCGTTCATTCTTTGGTTTCATTCTTTCTTCAAGGTAACTACTATAACTGTAATAATATGCCCTCCCTCTTAAATGGGGATATATACCCTTTCTTTTATTCAAGCTCCCTCTCAACTTAGGGAGATTAACAACTTCCTTATTTTATAACATCTGATAAACTTCAACCTTTCTGGTCTTTGTCTAGGGTGAAGAGTCTCAAAGAATACTATTGAAAGGAAGAATTTTCTTGACTGGGTTTTCCCCTGGCATAGTGCCTACATCTTCTGTCTCTTGTTTTGTGATCTTCATACACATAATATGGTAATTTCTTGATGAAAGATAAGATAATAAAGAAGTAAAAGAAGCCAACACACACAAGTAATTATCAAGAAAAGAGAATCAAACACTAATATAACTACTTTGATTTTTCGACATGATTTCAGAGCTAAGGTCAGGAAGAGTCGAAGATCACTTTGTTGGCATGGATTCCTCCTCTTTGATGAACTACGTAAGAATGGGTATCAAAACTGCTGGAAGCTGGATCAATAAGGTCATCTTCTGCTTATTCAGCAAGGTCAAAAGTCAAGGATTCTTGGTTGCTCTTATAGGTTCTCTTAATGATGACAATGCATGGATCGTTGATTGTGGAGCATGGAGACACATGACAGGAGAAAGCAAACAACTTCATACACTATCAATGGAGCCATCTTCTCATGCAGTGGAATTAGGTGACAACAAAAGCTATGCTGTTAGAGACCTGGGATCAACATCGTTGAAGCTGGATAATGTATCGAAGTTGCACCTCAACAACATTCTATATGTTCCAAATTTGAAAAAGAATTTGCTTTCTATTTCTTGTTTCGAAGATAAAGGGGAAAGAATTGCTTTTGTTGATGGAAAAGTATTGGTTTGGGGAAAAGACTCTAGCATTGATAAAGCTAGGGTTATTGAAGTTCTTGAAGGAAGTCTTTATAGAGTCATTACACCACCCCCTCAAGCTTTGGTTCATATGGAAATAAGTCCCATTGTGCTGTGGCATAAGAGGTATGGTCATCTACATTATAAGGTCATCCCTACTCTTAGTCAACTGGTTCATGGTATTCCTAATATGAAGTTAGATCATGAAGGTGTCTGCAAGGGATGTTCTTTGGGAAAACATACAAGAAATCCATTTCATAATAGTGATTCTTGGTCTAAAGAGATATTAGACCTCATCCATTCCGATGTTTGTGGGCCCATGTCTGACAAATCACTTGGAGGTCATCTCTACTATGTGACATTCATTGATGATCATTCTAGAAAGACATGGCTTTATCTCCTCAAAACAAAAGATGAAGTATTTGATAAGTTCAAGGAGTTTATGGCTGAAGTGGAAATAATGAAAATTCCTAAATAGAAATCCTACTGCAGTGATTAATATTATTTCTTCTACTTATTATCTCAGAAATAAGTTATGCACAGTATTCTTACGACAAATATCGAAATATATTCTACTACAGTCTTCACAATTAAAACATTGCAGAAAGAAAATGTAAGGAAAAATACTGGCACAAATACAATCACAATGACAATTATTTTTGGACAATCGTCCCCAGAAAAACCCAATGTGGGAAAATCGGTGCAACATATGAGTGTTTTATTATTCTTCAACAAATTCTCATGTACAAATTACTGCCAACAAAATAGGAATGAGAAATTTTATACACTTCTTGACCAAGTTCTACCCTAGGTGAAGCACTTCTTCCTCAGAATCCTTTTGATCCTCTTGGCGTCAAACTGCTCTCCCTGGCTCAGCATCAAACTGCCCACGCAAGCTCTGCGTCAAACTGCCTCTGCGCTGCCTCTTTCTGCATCACCCTGTTCCTGCTCTATGTCTTGCTGCCTTGCACTATTTGAATATGCTGATGCCCTCTCTCTCTTTCTCACTTGCAACTCTCCCTCTGATTCAATTTTCTCTTGTCGAACTTCGACTAGTGAGAAAATCGATCTTACTCAGATAACTGAGTATCTTCCTCTAATGTGTTCTCCAAGTGCCCATCAAGTCTCTTCTTATAATCCTCTCGTTGATCAATCAACGACCCATATTAGTTTCTAATCAATGGTTAGGATCATTTGACTTGATCTCTGTCTTCTTTTAGAAGTTCCACCTATAATTTAGATTATGTTAAAATTGGCAACCAAGGAAAAACTTCATGTGGGTCATATTATTCATGGCTGATAATATTTTTATTAGATTCCTCTCGTCGAGAGGTGTAGGATTGATATAAAGATCATCTAATTCCGATAAGTATTCATGGAGATATGAA
>APFE031331957.1:0-16995 GCA_000404065.3 Pinus taeda
ATTCTAAACTCAGAGTTGTTGGTTGTGATGCATATGCTCTAGTGCCTAAACATCAGCGAACTAAGTTAGATCCAAAGTCTAAAAGGTATATCTTTGTTGGGTATGGTGTTGGAACAAAGGGATATAGATTGTGGGATCCTACTACCCGCAAAATCATCATCAACAGAGATGTAAAGTTTAATGAATCCTCTCTTGTACATTTAGATGTAGATAGTAGATTGAAACAGGATGATGTATCTGACTTTCAGCACATTCAGTTTGATAGCATTTCTAATGATAGTCATGATGACCATAGTTCAGATACTAGTCATGAACAGGTTTCAAAATCAGAACATGAACAGGGTTCAAGTATAGATCATGAATAGGTCTCAGATATTGACCGTCAAGAAGTTCCTACAGATGGTAGTCAGCCAATCGAGGAAGCGTCAGAAACATCCTTAAGGAGGTCTACAAGAATCAAACGGCCACCGAGAAGGTATGATGATTATGTTACTTCAGTTGCATTTACTGCTAATGACGATGAACCTCTGTGCTATCAGGAAGCAATAGAAGGTTTGAAAAGTGACAAGTGGGAAGCAGCCATGAAGGATGAAATGATGGCCTTAGGTAAGAATGGCACATGGGATCTGGTTGAGCTTCTGAAAGACAGGAAAACTGTGGGGTGTAAATGGGTTTTCAAGCCGAAACGGGGTGTGAATGATAGAGAAGACAGGTACAAAGCGAGGCTAGTTGAAAAAGGGTCTTCTCAGAAAGTCGACATTGAGTTTCATGAGATTTTTTCACCAGTGGTTAAAATAGTTTCAATTAGAATTATGTTAGCATTAGTGGCTTTGCTTGATTTAGAGTTGTAGCAATTAGATGTTAAGACTGCATTTCTACATGGAGACTTAGATGAGGAAATTTATATGGAACAACCAGAAGGGTTTGTTCAGCATCGCAATGCGAAATTTGTCTACAGGCTCAAGAAGTCATTATATGGCCTGAAGCAGTCACCTTGGTAGTAGTATAAGAAGTTTGATTCTTTCATGTTGAGTCAGAAATATGTTAGAAGTGAATATGCTCATTGTGTTTATTTTAAGAAATTATATATTGGCATATTCATTATCTTAGTATTGTATGTTGATGATATGCTTTTAGAAAGAAAAAGAATATAAGAAATCAATAGGTTGAAGGCTCAGATGGCAAGGACATTTGATATGAAAGATCTAGGAGTAGCAAGACAGATTTTGGGCATGGAGATTTTAAGAGACAAGAGCAATGGTAAGCTATGGCTATCACAACAAAAGTATATTGAGAAAATAATTTTGAGATTTTGTATGAACAATGTGAAGCCTGTGTCAGTCCCTTTCGCTTCCCATTTCAAGCTTTCTTCGAGTTTATGTCCTAATATAGATGAAGAAAAGGATTATATGTCTCAAATTCCATATGCCAATGTAGTAGGGTGTTTAATGTATGCGATGGTTTGTACTCGACTAGATATTTCACATGCAGTTGGGGTTGTCAGCAGGTATATGGCAAATCCAGGTAAAGAACACTGGTCAGCAGTGAAATGGGTGCTTCGACATTTGAGAGGCACAAGTGATTATTGTATTACATATAATAAGAGCAGTGAATTTGTTTGCGGGTAAATTGATTCTGATTTTGCAGGTGATTTGGATAAGAGAAGGTTAGCTTCAGGGTATGTCTTTACTCTTGCAGGTGGAGCTATTAGCTGGATGTAAAAGCTACAAAAAGTTGTTGCTTTATCCACTACTGAAGCAGAATACATTGCTGATTCTCATGCTTGCAAAGAAGCGATTTGGTTGAAAGGTTTATTTGGTGAATTTGGTAGGTTGCAGGACAACATCAAGTTATTTTGTGACAGTCAAAGTGCAATACATTTGGCTAAGAATCTGGCCTATCATAGTAAATCAAAGCATATACCGATCAAGTACCATTTTGTAAGACAGGTTATCACTGAAAGGGGAGTCTCTCTTGAAAAAGTGCATACAAAGGAGAATTGTGCAGACCTGTTCACGAAACCAGTTTTGTTAGAGAAGCTACATTGGTGTTTGGCTTCTCTTGGCTTGTAGAAAAGATAAAAATAATAAAAAAACGGGGTATCAGGCTAATTGTTGTCAAGGTGGATATTTTTGGGATTTTCCGTTTCAAAAATTAGGCAAAAATCTCTAATGTGTGACAACAATAGGATTTGTTGCTATATTAGCTCCAGTTAGTTGGGAAAGAGTTAATGTATCCTATGTTTGTTGTGAGAGGATTTACGAGTCAGTTAGGTTCTCTTGGGTATAAAATATACGCTCGTACAGATATTGAGTGTGTGTGAGAGTTTGTGAGGAAAAAGATTATCTTGTAATCTCCTGATTAATAATAAAGATTGTCGATGCCTATGTTTGGTGGACGTAGCCCAGAATGGTTGGGTGAACCATGTTAAACTGTTGTGTATTTTGTGATGTGTTTATTTGTTGTGTGTGTTATTAATCTTGTTGCGCACCGTTGGCTCTAACATTGTATTCATCATCGAAGCCGCCTGATTTATTGAAGGATTCCGACACAGCTCCACCATTGACGAACAAGTCATCAAAGCTCCACCATTCCGACTTTTTGCTTGTATTCGCCTTCGAAGCACCACCATTGATGAACCCCAACTTTTTGCTTGTATTTGCCTTCTAAGCACCACCGTTGATGAACCCCGATTTTTTGCATGTATTCGCCTTCGAAGCACCACCATTGATGAACCAACCATCGAAGCTCCACCATTTTGATTTTTTGCTTGTATCTGTCTTCGAAGCTCCACCTTTCATGAACAAGTTAGCGAACGTATCAAAATCCCTCTGCACATCTTTTTGTTTTATAAACAGAAGTTGCTGCCACCACACAATGCAAAGATCAAGAACTGAAACAACGCCCTGATCAAGCATTGATTTGTCACAATGAAATATTTAATACTTATAAACAGACTTTGTTACAATATCATGGGTCAATACCATGGCTCATCAATACCATGAAAATATTTATTAAAAGATTTTGTTACAATACCATGAGTCATACCACATGCCTAAAAACTGTCTCACATTTCACAATTAAATTATTTTATCCGAATTTAATTTTATAACATTTCTTTAATTGAATGTAAAAGCAAAAAAATTATAATTACTTTTAACATATATCTAACAGTCTATCACAATCAAATATATAAGATATAAATAATAGAATTAAAATCCATTTTACCATATCAATTAAAATAATAATTTTGTAGCCATATTTAATTTTTATTAAAAAACACATAAAACTTAATATTTATAATATAACAAGAATTTTAACCATGTATATTCACCCCCACTTTACCATGGAAATTATTAACTTGTAAATAGGTTTTGTTACAATACCATGGGTCAATACCATGGCTCATCAATACCAATGCCCAAAAGCCATCTCTCATTTCACAATCAAAATATTTAATAAATATATATATTTTTAATTTAATTTTATTACATTTTTGGGCTAAAAGACACTCTCTAGCCTGTATGGAAGAAATGTTGTAATTTCTTATTATATTATGACATTGGTAACTTCTAAAATTGTGTATTCTATTTTGTGTATTATATTATGTTATCTAAGTATTTTGACTTGGTAAAATTACCTAAAAATACAAATAAACTAAAATGAGAAAGAAAAAAAATCCACAAAAAAAAAAAAAAAAAAAAAAAAAAAAAAAAAAAGGATAAAATTATTAATTATATTTATTAATTAAAATATTATGAAATCACATTAAAAAATAAAATAATAATTATAATTATTAATTATTGAACTAGTCTATATCCATCTTAAATCTAGACTTATTAAGATAGATGTAGTTTATATCTTTGGAATAAGTGGTTGATGAAAATAAATTCTCACTTCAAATTTTGGGTTGTGAATTCAAACTAAGTATTTTTCCATTAATCCTATTTCATGTGGTATTATTTCCATTAATACAAGTTTTTTCATCCATGTAAAATATTGGGCCATTTCATATTTAACAATGAGCATATAGAAACCATTAACAAGCATTATAACCAGCATTATAACCAATATATGCCAAATGTAGGCTAGGATCACCATAATATTCCTATTCAGTGACCAACTACAACTTATACACCTCACACCCTCCACCGCACCTCAACACACACAGATATCGGATACTTGGGACTTTGTTTATGCTTGTATTTATAGAAAGATAATCGCACATGCTAGATTCTTAGTAGGAGGCCAAATATAATTTTTTGAAACTTATGCATATGATTAAGTAAAAGAGGTATACTCAAATTGCATGTAGGCTAAAGAAATTATGAAGGAGTCATGGAATTTTTTTTTAACACTTTCAAAGGTTCAATTGGCTTATGATTAATGAATATTTAATTACACCAAGCTAGGTAGCAAGGCCATATATAAGTGTGATTATGTGTATAACCAAGAATAAAAAGAAACAAAGTACTAATATATAATAATGCTAATATATAAGACAACACCTATTAGGATGAACAATGAAACTGGGAAAGTAAATGCATAGGTTAAAATCAATCATACAAGAGGTGCAAAACCATCAAGCTCCCCTTCCTTTGTGAAATGTTTCTAATTGTAAACCATAGTAGACATGTTGGTCATAAAAATACCAAGATTTGTGAATCTTGAAATGTAACATATTATAACAAATGTCGTAGCTCTCATCTAGAAACTAAACTAGGTATAATTTGAAGCACCCATCAAAGTAACTAGAAATAAATAAGCAAGGCAATCATGTCCCATGCTCATGATAGAACAAAAAAGGCAACCATGTCCCATGTTATTGTGACATATATAATGAAATATTCTAATTGGCATTGTAATGAAGTAGAAATATACATCTCCCTTGAGGGTGTTGATAAGAGTAGAATATGGTTTTAAGGAGAACATCCCCGAAAACTTGACTTGAAGAAGAATGTTCAAAGTGATGGATGAGGAATTCTAATCAAGTCTATGGGTCTTTAACAAAACTAGAAACTCCAATTCTCATAAGGTAATACCCACCCTAATGTGAACACGTGTTGAAGTCAAATAATAGGGAGGCCAATGGAAGAAAAGAGTAATGACGACTCAACTTGTTCCATTCAAGGTTTGAATAATAATGAGAACCAAGGAACTACTTCATTCCTCAAAAGTGTGAGTTGAAGTCAACAAGAAGGAGGACATGATGACCAATGCAGGAGGACCCTTTCCAATCAAATTGCAAAAAAACCATAGATATGTAAACTATCGTGGATATTCCATTAGATTGTTCATCATAGTAGACCTATCAAGTAAACCAAAATCTATACTCTAAAGGGTTAATTCCTTTAGATTTAAAATCCATTATTATTGATTTTGTTGTTATGCATACAATAAACGAAATGTGGAAAATATATAATAGTGAAACACAAAAGCACACCAATCACAATGAAAACCAATATATGCTTTAGAAAACCCTTTTAGAAGAAAACCCAAAGAGAAGGTGAGGTTATTTGTTCTCTCTTGTCTAGAATATAAATAATACAAAAACAAAGGAGAAATAACTCATTATGAAGTTACCTTAGACCTGTGGCCCATGGGATACTAAAAACACAAATAGGTGAATGCATGAAGATGGATTACACTTTTGGTCAAATGTGCTGATGAAATTTCAAGTTTTTCCTCTTTTATCGAATTGCAACCCTCAAAATTCATATAAGCATTTTAAATTTTGATTTAGAGTAAAAAGACAATATATATATATAATTATGTTGTTGTCCTAATGATATTTTTTGCAAAAAAAAAAAAAAATTTCATACAATCTCTCAATTTTCCATCATATGCAATATATGTCCTTGCAAATTTTTGCAAAAAACTAAGAGGTATGCATGTGTTCAGTAGATAAATTTAGTCTAAAATTTGTATTAATATATATATATATATATATATAGATAGAAGAGAGAGAGAGAGAGAGAGATAAGCATTATATGCGCAGAGAAATCTAAGTTTTTAATATTAAAATTTTATTTTTTATGCAAAATGATATTTTTTTATTGTTTTTCAAAGTTGGCGAAGTAATATTTCAATTGCATTTTGGAGACAAATGTGTTCACATAAGATTTTTTTCAAGTCTTTAAATAAATTGAAAAACCAAGGGTACGCTTTTGAAGAGGACTCGTAAATGAAGATAGTGGTATTTTTTCAATGCGTATATTTTATGTTAATGAATTTTTTATTCAACCCCTTTGAAATTGTCCAAAAACATTTCAAGCATTATGTTTAAAAGAAATTAGACGAAAAATATGATATGAATTTCAAAGTGTCAAATTCATATCCCAATTGATAGAGGATTCTTTCACGAACCCAACATGATCAATTCTGCCACTTAAGGACAAATTTTTCCCTAAATTTGCTAGTGTACAAAATGGGGTTGCAGAGAAATATGTAGAAGGGGTGTTGATACTATGATTTTTAGGGCCTCAAGAGCTCAATCGAGTGCTTAAATTCAAAATTAAAATTTCTTGATTGAGCATTAAAGAAACCCTTGATCGATTTGTATACATGTTTAACCAACATCTCAATCGAGCCATTAAAAGCATAACCCGCCAACCTTCTGTTAGAAACAATGTTAATAGCGAGAGGGGGGGTGAATCAATATTAAGACTAATTCAATTTTTTTTGTGAATTTTAACATTCGGACTTGGAAAACATCCATATAACCATCAACAACATATCATGTGATAACTTAATAAAACCAACACATGAACATTGTTAACATGGAAAAGTCATACACACATTTGTACAATCGAGATGACATCCAAAATCATCTAACAGAATGTACAGGTGAAGACTTTCTAGCCAAAAACATCATGAAGTACAAAAATAAAAAATTATCCAAAGGTTTCAATTATAAAATTTACCTATGTGGGCCATTCAAAGGGTGAAATAATTGATTTCATGAGTTTTCCTTTGATCTTTGTGTGGTCAAATGAAAGTCTAACTCCGTAGTTTGGGACCACTTCACACACTTGGAAGATGGGATTCCCTGACATTTACTAGTCAAGGATAACTGATGTCGATTCGACCTAGAGATATGCTGCCCCTAAGGGATCCTCTTGTCTTACTCATTAGTCATTTTCTAATTAATGGACCAAGAAAGGGAAGTGAAACTCAAAATTATATATAAACAAGCCATTGGAGAACCACAAATAAGAAGAAGTAGAGCATTATTATGCTGGCAAAATTGCTCCTTAGCAATCCAACATTCTAGTGGTAGAGGATTTCATCATTGAGAAAGTATTCATACTTCTTTGAGAGACATGAGAAGCTTGTAAAGAGATTGAGGAGAGGAACCTCCTTGTTGAGGATTTTTTAGCACCATTTCTCAAATAATTCTCTCCAAGTGTTTAGTATTAATCAATTGTATCTCTTTTACATTCAATAGTCAATAAAGGGAGCCCTTTTCCAGCACATTATTGACCTGTTTGCTTCATTAAGCATGGTTTATGTGTTTATCTTCTAATTTTTATTTTATGTTTATGTATGCATTATTCTCACCATTTACAATGGTTTATTTACTCATGTTTGTCCACTAAAAACAACCAATTATTTGTATTTTCTTTGTAGGGAAAAACCAACTACTAAGAAGGTGTCTTTTAGTACCCCATAGCAAGAAAAATACCACTACAAATTTGGCAACTCCACTAGCTTCTTTTCTTTACTCTAACGATTGTTGTTGCAGGACCTTCTCTCTACATTATCATTGCTTGGTGCATTCATCACCTCTCTGGAATTTTTGTAAGACCTTCTAGACCATTTTTTGGCCGAAAAGCTCGACTGTTCAATTTTTTTCGCTAGTCGCGTGGCTTTTGTCGAGACAAATGCGCATGTGCATATGTGCACAAGAAAACATGTGTGATTTATAGAGAGCATAAAAATCATTGTAATTTTTCTTTCCTAGGTGATTGGCAAACTTTAGTGAATTTCCATCACGTTTGCATATTGTTTTCTAGTTAGTTTAGATTGCCTAGTTGCTTTACTAATCACTTTTAGTAGAGTTATTACATAATATTTTTTTTTTATGTACATTTCTCACATATCTTAATTATTAAAGGAGTAAGTGGCCCATTATCCACAAATATTATTACTAACCAAAGCATTTTTATTTCATTAGTTTTTTGGGACTAAGACCAATTGTTATTACAAAAAGAATGTAAACTCTACTTCCCTTGCATCTTTTAGAAAAACCTAGGTTTGCATATGAAAGATTTCATAAAACACTTGAGCTTTCCATCTCCATTTAGGCACACATAGCATAATAGGAAAAGAGTAAGTGGCTCATTATCCACATATAATTTCTTTTTTCATGCAAGGAACAATCAACACTTAGTGTAATTAGAAGGTATTATAACATATCATCGAATATCCACGTCTTATTACACTTTGTATGTTCACCTTGCCACTTGCACACACATTATGCATCACAAAATAAGCTTCTATAAGACTGGTAGAAAAGGGCATCCATTTTCCAGAGGTTTTTGTACAGTTTATTTTTTCTTACATTCTCACACCATAAGTGAACCAAGACTCCTAAAAGAAACCATAACTTGAACCAACTAAATTTCCCCACAAGGGCCACAAAAGAATTTATAATGCATGTTAGGACCATTAGGGGTAGGCATCCCATAAGTCACCATGGTCATGTTACATCTTCGAAACATAGAAGTTGACTTTTAGGGTTCTTAAAATCCTTCATCATCCCATGGAAAAGACTACCTAAGCACGTGAGAGACCCAATTTAGTGGGGGCTCAACTTAGGTCTAGTGTGTATGGTACTACTTTGGGCTACTCGACCTATCTAGTGCTCTGTACCAGTAACTAACTACCAAGAAGCTAAAGGCTTGACTACTCCTGTGGGACATAGGTATCTTAGTGGCCAAAATTAGGGCATCCTTTCCTTATAGGTGGAGGTGTGGGAAAAACTAAAGCCTAATCCATTAACTTGGTTGATTCTTCAGCTACTGGAAAGCATCACCTATTCTCTTACGACATTGCCCTAGTACCCATAAGAAGATATCTCCACAAAACCTAGTTACTTTGAGAGTGGTAAGGAAGAATATGTCTTCATAGGATCTTTATTCATATGAAAAAACAAATGAAAACCATTTTTTTTTTTGATTGATCACATAACATAAGTCAAAGGGAATGTAATCATTTTAATTTTTGTTTTGTTTTATGTATGTGATTTACTTTCTTTGATACTTATCTCCTTCCATCATCACACAATGTGACAGACACTCTACTTGACACCATAGGGGACCCCATGACTCCTTGTCTCTCTAGACATTTCCAAAACCTCCCCCAATTTCCAAGAGGTGTCCAAGTTCAATCACCATGTTTAGGTGTAGAAGACACCACAAATCCACTGTTATAAGATCATCCTTTCTTGGTGCAACTTTGATTGGGAATCCTCCTCATCAAAACACTCCTTTTACTACCCCTTAAGGTACTCCACATGCTACCCCTTAAGGGAGCCCACATAACACTCCTCTTGGGAGTCCATGCAGTTCCCTCCAAGGTAACCACCCTAATCAAGGAACCCCTTTACATATAGTTGTTAAAAATCATTTTTGGATGGAAAACAACTTTCAAGTCTCATTTTTAGCTTCCTTAAATCTCCCTGATTTAAGTCAGGTAACTAATGACCCTATCACACATGGCTTGAATTGGCCATCCATGCCAACCAAGTTACCTTTAGATGTGCCAAAAATTTGAAGGGAAACAAGGACAAAATATGGGAAATAATGTCATGACCTTTCACCTTTGGTGTTCATCCAACAATATCACGAAAGACACTATTCTCCTATGGTTGTTTTAATGCACCCTTGTAGGCGTAGCAGCAAAATGGTACATAGGCCAACACTCTAGGTCACATGGGAACTTTGGTTATTTAGCCACAACATTCCTCACATTCTTCCAGCTCCTAGTCTGCCAAGACTTGGGACTGGAACTCATAACCCCTTTCAAGAAAACATCTACTATGCACATATCAGACCACATCCATGAATGGAGGAAATGTTGTACCTTGTGTAAAGATCATCTAAAAGAAAAACTCCTCCTCGACTTGTTTTTATGACCTCTCATGTCAAAAATATCATAATATCTGGTGAATTCATCCCCACAAAATGAGGAAGAGGCTATCATAAAATCTAAACAATTAGAGCTCATATACACGTAATCTAGATATTTCTACCATGTTCTTCCAGATGTACCTCTCCTGCAAACTTTTAAACCAGAGTTACTAGGCACATCTAGTGTTGTAAACTGATTGATCAAGACCATATCCCAAAATCAAATAGGAAACACCTTCGAGTACTCTGGAAACGCATACAGTAGACAACCATTTGGTACCATGGTTGCAACACCACCACCACAAAACATAGGATATTACCCCTGTCAACCTACACCTATGCAAAATCCTACTATACAAGTCAACCAATACCCTACCACATAGGGTGGCTCATATTCTCCCAAGTAGGGTGGCCCATATCCTTCCACACGGGAAAATATGTACCCCCCTAGGAATGCAGAAGTGGTTTCCACTTCCTAGAATGCATATGCCAACCAAAGGCAAGGGAATCTGTACTTCTCTTTTCCAACACCTTAATAGAATAACCTACTAGCATAGGCTAACGTAGGGGTTAATCTTTTGCAACCTTCCCTCCCTTGAAAAAAAAAATCATTTGAACATCCAAACACAGCTAACCCACATAACATTGCTAAGAAAAAAGGAAAAAGCAAGCCAAAGGTGGATCTTGGACAGGGGGACAACAATCAACAACAACCTCTATAGGAACCGGCTAGGGGAAACCCCAACCAGAATCCAAACAAGGGACATACCAATAATAACCTAAAAAGGAAAAAAAATAGCCTCGGTCTATGAACTAGTCATGCGTGTTCCATCTACAAGGAATATGGTTGCTACGCTCGTCATTGCTCTCATCTCCTGAAGTTGAAAAGGATGAAAGATATTGGGGTTTTGGGGGGGGGAAACCAACAAACTACAGTAATGTAGAATCCCTTCCTCCATTAGGGAGTGGTAAATACTTAGTAGGAAGCCTCCTAGTGACAATATCATAATCCTCCTAGAGGAAGTTACCAAAATACATCAATTCATGACATTTACATGACAGGGGAAGACATTCTCTTGTAGACGTAGAACTAAGATTATGGAACTCCACAAAAACCCGACCCATCTACCTCAACCACTACAACACCTATAGCACCTTTGAAAATCCATTGAAATCCTATAGAACCCATCCCAAAAATGGTTAAAGGGCCTCTACGATGAACAAGACATAACTCAAAGGCTGCTCATAGCTACAAGATAGTCAATGACTTACCTCAATCCCCATCAACTATGTTAGCATTGGAAGTCTTGCAATCATGGCCAACCCAATGAAAAGCCTTACTTTCCGCATTAGGTGCAATTGACTCTTCCAAATCTCGTTCAATGGATTTTGACCTAGGTAATGTTTCCTTACATCTTCCATTAATAGTCGTCTTCCAAATTCTAGTCACAATCTGAAATATCAACATCCACCGCTACATAATTGATGAAGGAAAATCTACATGTATTATGTCCAAAATAGTTTTAAAAAAACTTGTATCTCCTAACTTCAAACCATCTAACATCACTCTCAGAGAATATGACGGATGCCCTTCTTCCCTCGTAGGCCTATTCCAAGATGTTCTAGTGCAACTTGCCAATAAAACTGTGCTCATTGACATAGAAGTCCTAAATGCACAATTATATTACGATATCATTATTGGCCAAAGTTACATGTATGGAATGACTACAATGGAAAATTATGTATTTAACATAATGATGTTCCCTTGCGATGGAAAAATTGTTACAGTTGACCAACTCACATACTATTAGAAGAAGATATCTAACACCCCTAATGCTACCTTTCATAGGATCTTCCCCTGATTTGATCACAACCTTCACTAAATTCGAACCAGGATAATTTAAACCATAACCACTCTTGATTACATACCCTAGAGACCCCTCTTTACTAGAGGCCATTCCTACAGCCACAGGAGCTCCGGTGTACATGATGAGTTCAACAAACACCCCCCAGAGTCAGGAACTGATTCCAGACACCACTAGTGCTACAACTACCAATTCTATGTTCCTACCATATACTATCAGTTAAACACCCTTCTTACACCCTCCACCTAGTATTGTCTAACACCAAGTCATGGAAACACTCACACTACTAAATATGGCTCTCATGATACCGGTTTCGTATCTGGGCCCTCAAGCCATGTGGGAAAACTCAAGTATCACCTCAACAACCATCATTCCTATAGCCCCTCCTTAGGAAACCACCCTAAAATGAGCAATGCCTGCATCGACACCAACCCATGCTAGCAAGAGGGACAAACAAAAAGGAAAGAAGAGGGAAGCCTCAAACTATTCCTCATCATGGGTACTTTGACCCTTTCCTTTGTTTGAAGTAGTTGGGCACCCTACCAATACGTGCTCTGAGTTAAAGGAGTTAAAATCTATTCTGCATGCCCAAAAAAATCCTAATGACCCTACCTCCACCTGAAGGAGAGAAGGATACACTAGCACGGAATAAGGCATTGTGCACTAACCATGCATGTGCTATATGTGCGGAGAGCATGAATTACACTCATCATTTCCTTCCCTCAATATCAAGATCCATTGAGTGCACTCACTCAATCCAATATCGTGGCTCCATCCCTTCTCACCATGCTAATGGTAGATGATAGATCCAAAACCACCTTTTGTGTTTTTTAGGAAGAAACTTCATGCTCATATTCCCCTTACACCCATGGTTACACAACCTCTCACTACAATAGGAGGCAACCATAATTAGTGACACCTCAACCTACCTTCACATGTGCCTTATGCAATGAAATGGAACATTTGGTTAACCAATGTACTGAGTTATGGGCACTTAGGAAAAACCTCTGCCTGTGAGTCATCCAGGCACCCATCACCATGTCACCTCCTACCCTCAGTCAGGATCTAGAAGGATGAAAAACTAGCCTTTGGAAGTATTGTCAAAAGATCCCCACACATGTGCCCTATGCGACAAACCCAACCATCTGGTCAATCAATGTCGGGAATTAGGGAATAATAGAGATGCCTTTCACTTGTTGGTCTTTATTCGTCAACCTAATCACTCAAATCAAGCTAGACACTCATGCAATCATTGTCACATCTTCTCCCAAGCACACAATACATGGAATTGCCAATACATTCCACATTTTTTAGTAGCAAGAGCTTCATTGAGACAAATTAATATTCGCGAAACACCCATCGTCATCTTTTACTATGGGAGATGCTGACACCCACAAAATTTATCATGTTAGCACTAGTTTTGCATGCAATATTTGCATCAACAAATCTCATAGTTATGAGATATTTCCTATGTTACAAATGCTTAAACAACTTAGGATTCATAACCCGCAAGTTCACCATATCCATGAACACTAGTCTCACATGGAGGAAGATGCATTGGCTCCTATGACGTTAACGTGGTCGTGAGAACTTCCTCCCACTCATTATCAATCTGAAATTATGAATATTCTACCACCACCTAATGTTGACGAAACACAACATCACATATCATTCATGTCCTCTTCCGTAGGAACTCTGATTCATGCTATCTACTCATCATTTTTTGGTGTCGATACTACTAAACCCACCACAATGGTAGTACCATCAACGATAGTGTAGACCCTGTTAGCTACCTATACCAATAGGTTTCATTTTTCATGATTGGCTGAGAAGTGCCAATATGATCTACTTTGGTGATACAAAGATCTCATATTCTTGTGGAAGAAATATACTTACATTTGGTTGATGCTACCCTACTTCTGAATGGGTGATCCAACGACCTAAGCTGGGTCATGCCATGTTTCAATTTTTGTTGTAGATAAGAGAAAGAAATCTGTCCAAACAGCTCAATCTTGGCAGGTAAAGTAGATAGGTAGAGAATGAAGGTTCCCAACTGCTTAATCTGGGGCCTTGGAAGAAATAAGGGTAGTTTTAGATAGAAAATCAAAAGAAAAAGCCAAAGGAAAATAAAAGGCACAGAAGGGTTTGCAAGCCTAAATGCACCCTCCTTGGAGTAACAAAAAATGCTAGGCAATAGAGTGGGTAGGTAGATGGGGTTGCAGAAAGCATGGTTTATGGCATTTCACTGGCCTAAAGCAAAGATAAAAACATGGTGCCAGTGCAGATTTCCCATTTCAGCAGTCTTACAACAACTTAATGAAGCATGTCTAACTTCCAGATTACCCCCATCACATTCATGGCTAACATCCCTATGCCACCTATGTTCATGAAAGAAGTCAAAGTCTTTTGTTGGTTCTTGTTTCTTTAAGAGGCACATTTCTTGTGTAAAAATCTTTTCATTTTGATCTACTTCCTAAAAACTAAGTTGATTTCATATAAGAGCTTAGTATTTTACCCCCCTCATCCACCTCTTTTCACTCATATTAACTACTAATCTATCACTATTTAACTCCTTATACCCCCTATTCCCCCTATTACTATGTAAATTTGGCAAAAACCCAAAATATCTATATATCCCCTTCCTCGAGCATTATAGCTCTATTTATCGCTTTGAATTTTTTCAAACGCTAAAGCATTGAGCGCGACCCAAAGAGCACTGGAAAATCAATCTTGGGATTAATTCGGGATTTGCTTGGATTAATAACCTAAACCCTCTTTGTAAATAAACCTTGCAAAAAACCATAAAAACCCACTTTTTATAATGTTCGGTCGGGCACACATTTCAGAAAATAATAACATTTTATTTTGCCCCGCAGTCTGTATTGTCCTCGCATCTCATCAACCCTTCAACCGTCGAATCTAGGCTTTCCCATTCGACGGCCCACATTCATATCGGACGGGCCCCGATCACCGAACCTTACCGCCCGAGAAACTGTCAGAGGGTGATGTCAGGCCTCTGCCACGCATCACCCCCATATTCTCTCGGGCCGCCCTGTGACAATACCATGACCGTATCCAGAGCGGTCTGAGAAAACTACTTACCGCTTGTGCTTTACCGCATGCCCACATCACTGCTACGTCACGTCCACGTCAGTTCGACTCGGCGCCCTATCAGCACCCCCGCCCGCCAGCGCTCCGACATGTCCGCCACCTATGCAATCCCTGTGGACCACTCACAGGCTACCACGTCACTCGCTGACGTCACCCGACCCTGACCCCACCTGATGACGTCATGCTGACGTCATCCAAAAACGCGCCAAAAACCCAAAAAGTCCATATTTTAGCCAAAATTCATGTTTTTTGTCACTTTTTCCAAAAATACTGTTGCTCACCTCTGCATGCAAATTACGACCATCTATCGCCAACCTGCAGAAATCGACCCGAAGACCGTTGGTGCCTTCAACCCACCTGCATCTGTGACCATTGCCGACAATTCACCAGGTATTTATCCAAAGCATCCGCTCCGTGCTTGGTTGTGTCCATAATTCTCCAAAACTGAATTTAAAAGAGTGAGGAACCTTGTATTTACCAGCAAATCCCCGGTGACCAGCATTCGTTTTCAGTTGTAAGGTCGAAATTCACCTGTTGAGCCCACATTTAGTCACATTTTCCTAAATTCACAGTCAGTCCGCGCATTCGTGGACTTAAGACCTGAGCTGCCCTAATTCATCGGGAAAACAATGCTACTAGTCCCTACATTTGCTCAATTAACTCTCTTTTGAGCATTTTACACTATTATCACCACAGTTCACCCCATTTTCCCTTACAATTTGCCTTACTTTTGCAAAAATACCCCTCTGTGTTGTTCTGCCCACTGAAACCAGTTCTAGTACAATTCATAAGTACTACTTAACCATGGAAACACCAGTAGCCCTGAATGTTCAACCTCTGAATGCCCCACAAAGAGAGCTAGAGTGGAAGGCCCTGGGTGATAGAGATTACCAGATGCTAGACTCATTTGCCATGACTTCCAAATTTAATATTCACCTGCAGAATGAGTTTAAAGCCCAATATCTCAGTGGAGCTATTATTTTTGGGATTTGGGACTCCAACCTGCCCATTTACAATCTTCCTCAAGTCAATGTCCTCCCAGACTTGATAAATCAATGCCATTCCAGCTATGATCCATGTCAAAGAGCTGTTCTCAGCCCCTCAGGCTCAGTATTGTTCCATATCACCCCTGAGGCCATTAATGAGATGCTACACTTTCACACTGCAAAGCCCCTAACTCCTCTCCCCATCAATGACTTGCTAAAGAAAGGGGGCAAGATGTCCAGTGCTCAGATCATCAAGATTAATCAGTTATTTGTTCAGCCAAAATTTGAATCTATGAGCACCACCCTTCCTATAGCATATCAATATCTCAATGAGCTGGGCAAAATGCTTGTGGATTTGATCAGTTACATCCTGGGTTATGGGACATATGAGGATGTTGATGAAACAATTATGGCCATGTTGTCCATATTCTCCCCTGGAAAGCCTCCTGTTGTGCACTATGATTTTGCTACATACATTGCCAATAAGATTCATGAACAATTGATGAATCTAGAAAGGGAAAAGGTGTTTAAATACACTAGGTACATCTATCACTTGTTCTTATTTTATCAGCCCGATGCTTTCCCTATTCCTCTCAAGAAGCTAAATGCCCAGGGAAACCCAAGGTCTGTAGTGTTTTGGTCTTCAGTCTTTCATCATGTATCTTATTCACCTTACACCTATTGTGAATTCATAGACCTTTTTATCCATCTAGCTATGACCTTGTTATTGGGTGTCCCTCCTCCCAGATTGACAGATGAGATGCAAAGGATTCTTCGCCTCTCAAAGGCCTACAGCATTGGTGATTGGTACTTTTACCAACACCATACAGTAATCAGAATATATGGCTGTGAGTTGAACCCTTATAGGCTGCCAAGATATGTCCCTATGAGACTTTTTGC
>APFE031331958.1:19373-62475 GCA_000404065.3 Pinus taeda
TTCTATTATCATTTTTTGATTGGTTAAAAAAATTAACAAGACGATTTTTATCTGGTTTACAAACTATTTTTTAGAAACAACATTGTATAAAAAAAAATATCATTCTGCCACGTATATGCTATATTCTTTAATACGGTCTGGATAATCAACCGGACTGATACTACAGACGGTAACGTTATAACTATTGTAGTGAAATAATTGATTATGCAAGCTGGACACATTTACTTTATTTATTATTATGTCAAATTAAGTTTAATGTTTAATGCATTTTAATGAAAAAAACATTTTTGATTATATGTTTAATGTTTAATGAATTTTGTATTGTCATAAAAAATAATCTTTTATGATTATGGATTTTCATTTTCTGTATAAGCAACTACTTCTTTTAAAAGCTAATTAGCTGTTTTATTTTATTCGCTATTCATATAAAGTGAATTTAATATTTTGCTCTCTTGAACGTTTTCTAATCTATATCTAAATACGAACACACCAAAGTACAAATATAACCCTAAATATAAAGATGCAGTAGAAATAACACTTCATTTAATTAATATCAAATACTGAAATATGCTTACAAATAGAATGCAAATAAGACTAGCTCAGGTGATGGTAGCTTATCTCTCAGAAGAGATGTGGCAGCTACATGTCTCTAAAATGCGTTACAATGAGGCTCAAAGGCCTATTTATTTTTGAGAAACAATGGAAAACCCTAAACATCCAAAAACCTAACCTTAGGAGATGAAGTACCAAAACTGGAAAACCCTAAACATCCAAAAACCTAACCTTAGGAGATGAAGTGCCAAATTATGGACGTCGTTTGGGTAAATTGGTACATCAACTTCCTAGGGTTGTAACTTTGGCATATGATCTCCGTTCGACGCATACAATACCTCGTTAGAAATATCTATCCGAGGACTACAACTTTCGGGTGGCCAACATAAGACCATGAACTGTGTTGGCCCTCGTTTTTCCAAAAAAAGGTCGTTTAGGGCCTCAAAACGGCTCCGGAAGTTCAGCACACAAAATGCTGCCAAAAATAGTAAACTATCCTACAATTAAGGAAATTGAAAAACTGAAAGGAACAGTGGTGGGGGTCCAAGTGGGATAGGCGGGTGGCCACCAACATCCACCCGGATCATTCCTCCCCCCTTAGGAAGCAATGGTCCCCATTGCATTGAGCGCCTCCATTAGATGGGGAAACTTTTGCTGATCTTGGTCCTCGGTGAGATGTTCTACAATCTATGATGTGTCTAGCAATGGTGGGAAGCATGGTCGAGGGCGGTCCACTTGAACACTCGGTGCAAGCCAAGGAATGGGGGAATGTTGTGCTCCAAAGCATTGTTTCCCACAACCTTGGTAATGGTGTAAGGACCATATCAGAGTGATATGAGCTTCTGATGGGCTCTTGTAAGGCATTCTTTCTGCAAATGAAACCAAACTTTTTGACCACCTAAAACTCGTGTGCCACCCAATGTTGATCATGTCGCTGCTTGTACTTGGCATTTTCCACAATGGAGTGGCGATATATCGACCTGTTGGGTAGAGGTGCTCTAGGAGTCAGATCAAATGATTGCTTGACCTGACAGTGCAACGGTACCCTTGTGGGTGAGAAGAAGATGTCTTTGTATTCTTTCATGACCATATCCACCCTCTTGTGCTGCGTGGAGGAACCCTTCTCAGGGGTCATGGATATGACTACGATCTTCCCCTTACTTTGAGAGTGAAGCAGAAAGAAAATAAATTTCCTAGTATGGGAGATGATCTTACTGCATTTTTTAGCAGAGACCAAAGAAGTGGCAGTAGGTGGGGCTACCTCTGGTATCCTATATAATGTATTACCCAAAGAAATAATCACAGAGAGAGGTCTAGACTCATATACAACATGTCGCTTTCGCAAGTATCGTTGTCCTGATAATACATCACAAGCGTCGAGAGGAGAAACATCACAAAATACCTCATCTGTGAAGGGCTTGATGTTGTAGGGAAGGCGACACTGTTGGCTAACTCAGAGATCTCGTCCGTGGTGAAGCCACACAATGTTGTACGGTTGCGGGTGTGGTATGGTCAGTATGCCCAACTGCTTCATGACCTCTGCTGAAATGAGGTTCTTTTGGCTACCACTGTTGACAATGAATTGCAGCGATGAACCCTTCACCAACATTTGTGAGTGGAAAAGACTCTCGCACTCCTCTGGATCTTTGGGCTCATTCTTCTGGATCTTGGTAGTGGAAACAGTGGCGTTGGGCTCCGCGTCAATAATTTGCTTCCCTTTATCATTCATGTTTAGACTCAGGGTCAGAACATGCATATGATTTTGATTCAAGCCTTCAACTCAACCACCAGCAACGCTTGGCCCGACACTCACTTGTGTTGTGAGTGGGGCTCTTATGGAACTCACGCCACTTTCCTATGTCCTTATTTGACTTCGTGGTGTTGTTCTTTTCTTTCAGCCTTGACCAGTTGTCTTGGGTCACCCTGCCTTGGCTTTGTCCTTTGTTTGTCGAGTTCGAAAATCCAAAGTCTCGATTCTTTTGTTTAAATTTATGCTCGATCTTGACAGCATATCGATACACCATGTTGAACGAGGAGATGTCCAGGAACTCCATCTCGTCCTGGATATACCTATATAGGCAACTGTGGTATTTAAATACCAAATGCCGCTCAGAATCCTTGATACCCAACTTTGTGCAAAGGGTATGAAAAATATTGGTAAACTCTGGCACATCTTGGTCCCTTCCCTGTCACAGTGTGGTCCACTTAATGTATATATCCTCATAGCTCCCAATAGGGTAGTACAGTTCCTTGATGGCATCTCAGAATGAATTCCAAGTGGGTGCGACTAAAAATAGTGAGACCCTACTTTCATCCTTCTACTCACAGTAGGTTTCCCACCAGTCCTTGATGTGGGGGGCAGCTTTGAGAAGTGCAAAAGTGATCCTTTCCTGGCAAAAAAATCATGCACATAAAAATATCCTTCTAGTATATTTAACCATTTATCTACGACATGTGCATCTATCTGACCCTCAAATATGGGAATGTCAAAGTTATCTTGTACCTTAAAGGGTGTGGCACTTCTAGAGTAGCTACTAGAAGTAAAAGCGTCGCCCCTGGGTAGCTGCTGAAGAATATGGGCAAAGTTGTCCATCATCACGTTCATTTGTCACTCAAGGGCTTCTTCGAGCAAGATTTTGATAGGATCTCCTGCCCCCTCGTCTTTCTTTTCATATACCATGGGAGGTCATTGGGATTTGTGATGCTGGTCTTGCAAAGGTTCAACCAGTTCATGCCCTAACTCCTTATATCTCGACCTCGTTGAGGACATGCAAAGAAAAATCGAGAAAGAGTAGACCGCTCTAATACAACTTATCCAAATTTAAACAAGAACGCAACAAAATTAGAGATATAACCATAAATACAAAGATGCAATAGAAATAACACTTCATTTCATTAATATCAAATACTGAAATATGCTTACAAACATAATGGAAATAAGACTAGCTCGGGCAATGGTAGCTTATCTGTGAGAAGGGATGTGGTGGCTACATGCCTCTGAACTTTGTTACAATGGGGCTCAAAGGCATATTTATTATTGAGAAAAAATGGAAAACCCTAAAACATCCAAAACCTAACCCAAAGAGATGAAGCGCCAAACTATGGGCCCTGTTTGGGTAAATTGGTACATCAACATCCTAGGGTGTAACTTTGGCATACGATATCCATTTAACGCATACAATACCTCGTTAGAAATATTTATTTGAGGACTACAACTTTTGAGTGGCCAGAATAATCAGTAAGCCATGTTGACCCCCATTTTCCAAAAAAAAAAAACATCATTTAGGGCCTCCAGAATTTCAGGACTTGAAAAATTGCCAAAAATAGTAAACTATGCTACAATTACGAAAACTAGAAAACTGAAAGAGGCAATGGTGGGGGTCCAAGTGAGATAGGTGGGTGGTCACCAATATCCACCTGGATCGCTTTAATAAGTAATAGTATTGAAGATTACTTCCTTGAACTCGCTTCCTTGTCAACTTCACAAGCACTTGTAGTTGGAGATTTTCCACACTTTTTCTCCTTTGCACCAATTAAAAGTGAGTAGCTTGGTATTAACATCTATGCTTGATTAATGTTCATATTCACATGTTGATTTGAATAAATATATTATAAATTTTCAAAATCAAAAGTCATTAATCATTATTTTCTTAGAATATAATCGTTTACATGCTATGATTTTTTAAGAATATAATTGTTTACATTTTGCATAACAGGCATGTACTAAGCAACAATATTGCATATTACACTTGTTAAATTTAAGATTTTTTTAACAATATAATTATTGCATGATAACTTGTGCTAAAGAAGTTAAATTTAATGATTCTAAGTTAAAGTTTTTTATTTATCTTGAATATTTTTTTAATGAACTTTGAATGTTGATAGTTCCATTTTTTTAGTTAATAAATTATTTAGTACTTTTTTTATTGATTGAGTTATAATTTATAAAAGAATTCATAAATCTCATTAAAAAATTAAAAATATAAGTAACATCTAAAAGGAGTACAATTTTAATGTTGAATGTTTGTAAGATGTCATCACATCAAGCATAGTCATAATACATGATAAGATATGGTTCATAGTAGTAGTATGGGGAAGTTGATTGTGTGGAGACATGTTTTCTCTGCACTCTAGCACAACCATTCACTCATTGTACAATTAAAGTTATAATAGTTAGAATATTAGTTTAAAGTTGAATTGAGTTAGAATCACATTTTTAATAATTTGTATATAGAGTTTTATTTCTCTTCTCGGAATTGAAACCCAATCTTTTTTAATAATTTGAATATATAGTTTTATTTATGTTTTCAAAATTAAAAAATAGCATTAAGAAACAATTTCTTTGGTCAATCATAGGCATAATAAAGGATAAGATACCATTTGCAGTAGTAGTGCAGAGAAGTTGACTGTGCAATTAAGTTTTTAATGATTTCAATATATAGTTTAAAGCTAGATTTAATTACAGTTAAGTTTTTAATAATTTGAATATATATTTTTATTTTTGCTTTCATAAAGGAACTATGTCAAGCATAGGCATAATAAATGATAGCTTAAGATGCACTACTGTGTAAAGTTCATTACTAGTTTTTGTTATGTGGAGATGATAACCTTTATGCAAAGAATCTCATTGTGTGGAGGTTTTGATTATGAATTAGCTTATTGTATGAAGCTCCACACTCTACACAAGTATTATAGTTATTTGGCATTATCTCATTGTGTGGAGCTCAGTAAACATGTAAAGTTCATTACTAGATTCAAGTGGGTAGAGATGATAACCATTATGCAGAGACTCTCATTAATATTTATGCAAATAATCTCATTGTGTGGAGGATTTGATTGTGAATTAGCTCATTGTATGAAGCTCCACACTCTGCACAAGTAAAATAGTTATATGACATTATCTCATTGTGTGGAGCTCAATAAACATGCAAAGTTCATTACTAGTTTCAAGTGGGTAGAGATGATAACCATTATGTAGAGACTTTGATTGTGCGAAGGTTTTGATTGGGAATTAACTTATTATGCCGTAATTGTTAATTATATATGCGTTTTAATTTAATACCTTAATTATGCAATAAGTCATAGGGATAGTTAATAAGAATAATTCACTAAAGAATGCTCCAAATTAGCATTTTCAAACTTATAATATGGAAACAACATAGCTTCATTGAATTTCAAGGTAATTAATTATGATATGAATATTTTGAAGTAGGAGATCAATTGTTTGTGTAGAATAATTTTTAATCAATATAAGCAACTCGAGGCATTGAAATAACCATTTATTGTGAGTTTGACATTTCCCTCCACTTACACATTTACCAACGCACTTATACTAACACATTGAAATCTATGACAATGAGCTATTTGTTATATGTGTGCAAAGCTTTCACTATGCGGAAACCTTCTGCACAACGAGGTATGTACATTAGTTGTTAATTATATATGTCTTTTAATTTAATTCTATGGTTCTAGACTAGTGTAACAAGTTCACAATTTTCAAATCATTCAATGTCTATGAAGAGACAAGAAAAATGAAATGAAGGTTATAGTTGAGAAGTCCAAGGGTAGACATGTTGAACATCCCAAAAAAAAGAAAGGAAAAAAAAGAGAAATGATTAATGACCTTTCAGAGAACGTCACATGAATATACTTACTCAATTTAGCTAAATGTTTAAATCTGCAAACTACACTAGATTATGCCAAGCTACATCATACAATTGCATTTTCACATCAATAACAATTAAGGAACGATTTAAATCTAAATGTGGAGTCTTGAAAAGTTTATTAAATTTTGATGTTTAAAGTGAATTAGCAATCTTGCATTTAAAATTAAGTTTGAATTGTATACTGTGATAAAGCTATTTAAATTTATATTGTATATAGTGAGGAAGGAACAAACGCTGGCTGAAGAGGTTGGTCGACTCCTATTCTCTTCTATCAATTGGTTTTATTGTTTATTATTATGAGAGGAGACTGTCCAAGATGGGGATTTAAATTTTGACAATTTTTAAAATGTAATATTTATTTTAGTGAACTACATGAAGCATAAATAAATTTAAACCATAGAATCTCAGATTTTATCATTGGAATTAGATAATAGAGAGATTTAAAATTATTTTGTAATTCATTCTATATTTAAGGATATGGAGTGCATAGGCGGCACCCGCACTTCCACACTCATTTGCAAGGAGTCTAATTGTGCCAAATGCAGAGGTAGTTCATTATATGGAATGTAGAGGTTCAGGTAGTCTAATTGTGCCAAATGCAAAGGAAGTTCATTGTATGGAATGTATAGGTCCCTTTGCACTCTGCACAATGAATTGGAGATTAATTTAGCCCCAACCCCATTGCCCTTGCCCCCTTGTCCCACACTTCCATACTCATTTTCAGGTAGTCTAACTGTGCCAAATGCAGAGGAAGTTCATTGTGTGGAATGTAGAGGTCCCTCAGAGGAATTTCATTGTGTGGAATGTAGAGGTCCCTCAGCACTCCGCACAATCAATTGGAGATTAATTTAGCCCCACCCCACGGCCCCTCTACCCCCTTGTCTAACTAAAGAATTTGCTACAATGACAGTTCTCACATAATTGGATAGTGTTATAGCATAACAATCTCAGTGTCACATCACTCACTAAAGGAATGGCCAGTCACAAAATTAACCACCTTTAGATTTAAATAAATCACTCTCCACCATGGGAATTATGTTCCATCATAGTTCTCTCCAATAGAAAATTATAAATAAAATTATCAGAAAATTGTAAATTGTTTTTGAATTTACTTAAAAAAATATGAATACTAAACATGTTCTTGGAAATTTTGGTTAAAATTGCAAAAACTCAAGAAACATTGAAAATCAATTCACTTTAGTGCGAAGAGAATACTATAATCTCTAATCCCTAACCAGACAAAAATTAATAATAACAATTTAAGTAGACAGAAACTAATAAGAATTATTTAAACTACAAATTTAAACTACAGATTCAAGCAGAAACAAAACAGATAAAAGCCTTATGGCTTACCTCGATACTAGATAGTCTTCTTGAATATGCTGACGTTATCATCCTTGCTTCAACTTGAATGTGTTGGTGTTATTAACCTTACCAAAGGTAGAATATGAAAATATTAGCCCTAGCTTCTAACACCAATCGCCAAAGTTGGTTGTTTTTTAACTCACATTGCAATGGAGTGGAGTATAAGCGAAACATTCTCTGAATGATTTCTGTGTCAAATCAAAAGTGGTATCCTACCAATCCTATATGGTTTTTAACTCAAATAGAGTAGAGAGATTTGTGTCCGTTCAAAATTGTAATCTTTTCAACCCTATGTGAATCTGCAATTACCAAAACTTTTAATGCTGTTCTGAATATTAGTAATTTTGGAAAATTCTTTATTATAAAAGATGTGAAAGTGCGGTAACCAGTTTTATTATCAGCGTAATATAGATACTTAATATTTAATAGTTTATGATACTTCAACTAATATAGATTTATTTTAAGTATTTGATTTAATATTAGGCCGGAGAGATATCAAATTTTCTTAATTTGCAATTTTTTTAAAGTGTAAAATATAATGTGTAATGTTTATTGTTTAAATTATATTATATATTATATATTTAATATATATATATATATATATATATATATATATATAAACCTTTTTAATCATAAAAACTTGTTTTTTATGACATAATAATTTTTTTAATATGATATATAATATATACATAATTGACATTTAAAATATTTTATATAACATATATATTAGAACATTTTATAAGCACAAATTAAAATGTTTTTTATTATTAATATATTTTTTAAGTATATGTCAACATTAATTAGTATTAAAAATGATTGATAATTTACTAAATATTTTTTAGAGCAATATTAAAATATTTTTATTTTTACCCAATTTTTTTTATATATAGATATATGAAGTTGATATGGTCATAAATTAGTTAAAATAGATCTTCAAAATTTCATGTTGAAATATTTTTGAAAAGTATAAGGTTTAAATATCTTACTCATGTTTTTTTCGTTTTTACTTCTAATTACTTTAAAAAATATTCATTCTTTTTATAGCTCTCCTTATACTAGGTTATAGAATAAACCTCTCCACTCAACAAGCTTTACTATCTTGATACTATTTTAATAACACAAGCTTTACTATCTTAATACTATTTTAGTAACACAAACACAAAACCGTGAATCAACTAGACGTTAATTTGATAAAAAAAAGATATAAAAAAAAAATTGGAATGAATTTGGCTTAATTTACCCCTCTTATTATTAAATAAAAACACATTTTTGTTGTGGTCAAATAATGACAACAATCTAACTAACTAATAACCAATTATCTAATCATTAATATAAAAGAACAAATTAATGAATTACTGGACTTGGTTAACCAGTAAAATTACATTTAACGCTCCCCTTTAATCTTAACTATTATATTCTTCAACATTAATAATACCTAAATGTTGTTTTGTACATTAAAAATGACACATATACATTATTTTATTGATATTGGTTATTTACATAACTAGCCACACTATAACTCTCAGAATAATCTACCCTCTTATTCATTATTAGATTCTGTTATCCAACTTTTGTCATGCCCAACACTAAGAAGGTCAACACAATTCTTAAACTTATCCAAGTTTTTTCAAACCTTAATGCAATATTATGTGCATCTCAAACTATTTTAACTCTTACAAACAAAACTTTAAAATCCAAATACTCCAACCAAGACATAAGGTTGAACTAATCTCCAACCAAGACATAGACGAGTAGAACTGATGTAGCTATCAACTAACCAATATTTAAACCTCAATATATAGAATTTGCCCTACGTCACTTATGGAGATTTGATCCACAATATACTTCTAACTAGGCCACATATTAATGTGTATATTTTATGTTTAGCATCATTAAATTTGATGACTTCAAATACTTTACATTGCATTAAACCATTCAATAATTAATTTAGTTATGGAGTTCCATTTATATGGGATACACTACATAAAACTTTTAATTTCTATTTTGAACTTATCTTGGATGAATATGTTTCCATTAAAGAGTTTTATTCTGATTCTAATGAGTGTAGAGTTTTTGTGCATGAGGGAAGGTATTTGATTTTTTAAAGCTGTTGTCTTTTTATTAAGAAATGAAATTAATACATTTATTAAATTAATAATAAATCAATTTCATTTAGTAGGAATTAATGAAAATATTTTATCTTAATGGTTTCTCACAATTTAATAATTAATTTTTACTTATGTAATTGGGATGTTTTGTAAAGAAAATGAATCGTTATGTTTAATTAAGAAACTAAGATATGCATTTTAACTTTTCATGTGATGAAATCTTTCTAAAAACTATATTTAAATTTAAAGATAATATAACAAAGGTTATATATGGGTGGTACTTATTATTTAGTTTAAATAGAGTTTGGTAGCTAAGAAATGACAATATTGAGAAAGTGAAAAGTGATGGATGGCTAGTTCATTTTCAAGGGAAAGTATTTGATTTCTCAAAATTGGTTTTCTCATATTAACCAACAGACTTAATACATGTTTAATAAATTAGTTTAGTTTATGTGGAAATTAATAATTTTATTTTATTTTATTTATTTATTATTTATTTTATTTATTATTATTTTTTTTTTCTCGTTTCGTTAAGACTATAACCTAAGTACCCACAAGGAATTTGAACCAGTGACCTTATCGCAAGGAGTGCCTTAACAATTGCACCCAATCACCGTCAATCCAAAGCCCGTGGCGTGGAAATTAATATAAATTATTTTATTTATATTTAAATTATACTTCATTTTAATTTATGTTTTCTCAAAAATTTAATAATTAATTCTTACCTATATGATTGGGATGTTTTATAAGGAAAATGAATCATCATGATTAATAAAAGAAATTGAAATTAACATTTAACCTTTCATGAGTTGAAATCTTGGTTTAAAGTGTTATTCAAAATTAAAGATAATATAACAAATGTTATGTAGTGATAGTCTCTCTATCATTTAGCTTAAATAGAGTTTGGTAGTTAAGAAATGACAATATCGAGAAAGTGAGTATTGGTGAGTGGCTAGTCCAATTACTAGGAGCTAAACTATGGAATAAGTTGGATTTAGAGAACTATATGTTTTTTTTAGTAAACTTTGCCTATGTCAAAGTTGTGTTTGATTGATTTTGCTGGTTGAAAATTCAATTGAATAAACTTTAAATGCAATTGGTCACTGCTTTAGGAGTTTGATTTGTCTACATAAACAAGTTGTTTCAATAAGAGTTGTTCAAATATTATTGCATATTAAAGAGAAAGACACCTACTTCTCTCTACTTATAGTTTGTACAATCAACATTAAATATTAAGGTGTAAGCATACTTTCTAGAGTTGTAAAAGCTATTACATGTTATTGATATTTTGCAACTTTGTATAAATGATGAAATATCCATTACATAATGTCTACCCCTTATGGTTTCAAGTTTGTGTGGCTAAGAGTAAAAAATAATTGGTGGAAATAAACACACTTTAAGATACCATCACAAACATTGTAGAAACCTTCTTTATTAATCCTTCACAAACATTGTGGTAGCTAAAAGGAGGAGTTGAGAATAAAGACACTTTATAACACCATCACAAACAATGTAAAAACATTATTTAGAACTCCATCACAAACAATGTGGTAACAAGAAGGAAGTGTTGAGAATACTAGATGAAAATAAGTGTGTTTTAGGATACCATCACAAATATTGTAACAAGCAATTGAGGGTTGGTAAAAAATTTGATAGGAATAGACATTATTTGTGACTTGAAATAAGAGGAATTAGTGAATTATGGTTGAATAAATAAAATGTCGTAGTCTAAATGTTCTATGAATTCCTTTTCTAGCCACTCCAAATAATGAGAAGAAAAATCAACATTTTTGAATTTAAAATCTAATAAGAATTATTTTGGATGGATGAAAGTGTGGATATCAATATAGAATCTCACAGTATTATCATATTAGGGGGTATTCAATGATGTTGAATCCATTTCTGTATTGAAAATAATAATTTCATCACTCCAAAATTGCAATTTTGGTAAATATTCCTTGATTTAGTTCTAATGATGACAAATCAAAGAAGGTAGAAACACAAAATGTTTATCCTTCTTCAAATTAAACATAAACAAAGTCTAAATCCCTCCCCTTATGCAACAATAAATCCATCCAGAAATGCATAAAGAAATTGAGAAAATATTTAGTGGAGCCTAATATTCTATTATTTTGGCCTTTCTCTTTTTGTCATCAAAGGAATTAGATCAAGTAACCCTTGTATAAATTGCAATTTTCTATTGATGAGTTAAAGGTTTTTAATGCAAAAATGGATTTACAATCCTTGAATACCTTTACTACAATTGGAATTTGTAACATTGACATTTAATATTTGCACTTTAAATGATTCATATCATTAAATTTTAATTCAAAAATATGAATTTCCTCTTTCACTATTGTGAATAATGAAAAAAGTCATAATGCCTAGATATCCACTTAATCAAATACATTGCATTTTGTGGATTTTTGAGCAGGTTAAAAATGATCCAAATTAATTACTAATTGTATCCTTTTCTTTTTCTCTTTTCTACCATCTAGAGAGGGCTTAGGCATAGGAAAACCCTAATCTTGAATTAAAGAATAATCTTCCCACCAATCAGACGTTGTCATTATGCTTGTACAAAAATCAATCAAGCGTAGATGACCCATGTTGGGTAATTCAATTGTGCCTTAAATTACTTACATTAAAATGCTAGTCCAGGTTTGTAGACTTATGAAGTACATTACACTTCAAGTTCTAAAGGAAGGATTCTAGTCTTGTTGACGGCGCTGGAGCCACCAACGTTCAGGGGATCTCCCTGGTATGAAGTCCCAACTAGACCTCACACCGTTTGGAGTAGGAGTCCCATCCAGTATGATGGCCCGATTTCCATTGTCTTAAAGGTTTTCCTTAGCTCTTCCTTGTTAGCACATGAGAGTGGCCTGCTTTGTCTTTGAACAATGAGGTTCGCATGTTTGGTGAGTGCTTAGTGTTACTTGTGTCAAGGTTCTTTCAGTGCAAAGGGAGAAGGTAGAAGTGAGTCTCAAGTCGAAAAGGAATAGTCCCAACTCTGTCATAGACACACAACACAACAGGACATTCGCAACTTCTGGCGGAGTAGTCCACATGGATGCGACAGTCATAAACACACAATGAAAGGATAATACATACAACACCCAGCGGAGTATTCCACATGAGTGCAATGGTCATTATAACAATTTTATGGGAATGTTCCGTCGAGTGTTCGGTGGGATAGCCCACACGGGCGAGAAAATTTTAGCAACTTATACAACACATTTTCATAACAATGTGTATTAGAACAACCGAAATAGTTCAATTGTCTTAACATAGGTTAAAGGAACATGCATTACAAGTGTCTAAAGTATAGTCTTACAAACAAATAGAATACATGTGTGAAAACGTGCTGGCCTGTTATGAGGCTTCTGAATTAAGTGAAAGTTTCAAGACATTATGAGGCATCTGAATTAAGTGAAAATTTCAAGACACATTGGTACACCATACATCACTAACCTCGATAGCAGGTCGTTGGAGATACTACTCGCTCCTCAAAGAAAAGACTACAGACTCTCAAGACTATGTGGGAGGAGTCAAGGTCTAAAGTCTTTTGCATGTACAAATGAGGGGTATTTATAGCCAAGGGTAAAACTGGCCCTTGTGACTATTCGAATTCCCTCATGATTGTTTAACTCACATGACTTTTCAACCTTACATGACTCTTTAGATTTACATGTGGGTCTCTTGGACTTCCACATTACACTACATTGATTACAACAATGTGGCCCACAATAGTGTTGTGGCCAAGATGAATCATGACATGACTCGACATGACAGAGCTGGCATGTCCATGCTGCTAGTGGTGTGCATGTCGAGCTGCAGTGTTACTGAGTGATGGATGTGCTCTTGGTGTATCATAGCTTCACTTCTGCATGGCAAGGTGTGTGTAGTCTTTGATGGTATTGGTGTTCACTTGATATTGCATGTGCACGTCACTCCTTCACTTGTACTTTGGCATGCTTCATGTGTTCGTCCATTTGCGAACAAGTCTCATTGCATGTGCTCCTTGTTCATCAGGTTCGTTGTCGCGCCATGTCTCATCCATGTACATGTATCTGAAATCACTAATGACAAGACGACATCAAATCCAAAAATATCATAGTCTTCCATGATTCATTGTCTTTCACTTTTAGATGCAGGTGACCGGGAGAGAGGACAAGGTTCCGCAACAGTGCAAGGCAGATTTCGAGCCGAGATGTGGGATCTAGGCACTGCCCATGAAATTGCACAGAGGTCACTTGGGAGGTTAAAATGGGAAATCTGGATCAAAAGTGAGTGTCTGCGGGCTTTGGGTCGGTTGGAGAGTAGATCTGTGCAATTTTTTCAAGGAGACAGTGCTGGAAGCATAGGGAGACTGGAAGTGAAAACTTCATAATTTCTTCGAGGAGCTGACAACGGGTTGTAGGAGGTTGCTGGAAAAAATTGCTCAATTTTTCTAGGGAGCTAGCAGTGGGAGGCTGCTGGAAAAAACTACGCAGAGCTGGGAGGCTGGCCTACTGGACATCCTTGTGTAGTTTCTGAGGTGAGCAGGATGTTAGGCAGCTGGGGGACTACTCATGAAAACTGCGCAGTTTTTAGGCTGAGCAGTAGGCCGACTGACAGGGTGACTAGCTGGAAATGTTGTGCAATTTTTTAGGGCAGTGCAATGAAATGAAGTGGGTGTCTGTCTGGCATGTCTGCGCAGTTTCTTTAGTCAGTGGAAGCAGGCATTCTTGGAATCTTCCATGTAATTTTTTGGAGGAGTGAGGCCCAGGTCACTACCCAGTTAAACTCTTCGGTTGACCAGCTCGAGGCTTGATGGTTTTGCTTGCGCGAAGCATAGATTGAGATGACTTGTTGGGAAAATTCTGCACTATTTTGGGTGACAGTCAGTCGAGTCAACTCTAGGATTATGTAGTGTAAACCGCTTGGGAGGCAGCCTCAATCTTTGAGCAATTCTGGGCAACAGTTAATGTTCACTAAGGGCTGAAACTGTGCAGTGCATCTTAGCAGAGGTCCAACTATTTGGGTTTGTCTAGTTAACATAGCTTCAACGAAATGAATAGCTGTGTGAATGAGTGACTTCGTACATGCATTACCTTGCAAACACACACTCAACATGAATTAACGACAAGACACCTCGAACCATCAAGACAACATACATTCAATGTGACTGACCGACGATGTGAGTAACAAGCTCGACTCTTGTGATAGATCATTGAAATACTTCGACGAAACTTGCACGACAGTGCATACAACTTCATGTGTGAGTGCGATGGATGTTTACATAATGAATGCAACTTATACACACGAAGACAAACCTTATGCATAGCTAAAACATGGCTATAAGTATGACATTGTGACCAACATCTAAAAATATTTCCAATGAACGATCAAGCGAGGAGGGTGAAAAGACTCAACACGAGCTCACGAGATGAGCCCGAGTGCTTGAAAACATCAAGGAAAAATCCAAGGATGGTTCTGAAATTGGATGCAGGCCAAAAAATTTGGAGGGTGTTGCAGCCACTACAACACTTGGCGACACACTGGTTGAACTCCAGCTTCTTTGTTTTGGTCCATTGATAGCACAGGTCCTTGGTCTTTCAAGGAGTATTGAGTTGCTATGCCGGTTACTTTGGCTTCCCCACTTACCCCATGGACAAACATGGTTCACCTTTCACCAACTCAGTGGAACAAAACAATAAGTTTCAGCTTGATCACAGTGTTTTGAAATCGGGAAGGGTAGTTTGGCTTGCAAGTTAAAAAATTTCAAAGTATAAGTTTTCATCTCTGGTGTTCCTCCACTACCAGTAGGCTTGGATAGTACCCCAACAGAGTCACACAAGAACACATGCATTTATATACTACTAGCGAGCCTAGTTAGTACCCTAGTGGAGTTGCATGCTTCACCTCTCTATGTAGGAAGCCTTTCTATTCTTTTGCCTTTGTATTTTTTAAGAGGACTTTGCATAGGCACTTATTTGTTTTTGGGGGGGAAGAGGGGTCCTGACTTATTGAGAGAAGAATAGGTTGTCCCTTTAGAGAAGCATGTAAGACCTTTGACATAGGTTTTCTCAATTAGATTTTCCCTTGAATCTTCATTTCTACTAGTTGGATGAGCTTGAACACACAAAGCAGAAGGTTGAGTACAGGCATGGAGTTTCCTAGTGTGGACACAGGTTCATGGTTGGACCCAAGCTATTCTTGTATAAAACTTGTATTTTTCTTCAAGACTTCATCAATTGAAGGTTATAACCAAGCACATAGAAGACGGACGCAGGACTGGCCAAGTGCTGCAGTGTCACAAGACTCTTTAGATCTTAACCACATACTCATTAAAAAGCCAGAACTCAGTAGAGGGCATCACTTATTTACAAAACAAAAAATAACATGATACTAAGCAAACAAAACAAAGAAAAACAAGAAAAGCGACAAAAACAGTAAAAAAACTATGTACATGGTGCGGGGCACGGCTAGGCCTACAAAAAATAGAGTTTGAGATCATTTCCATTGACAGGAATGTTGTAAACCCTCCTGTCAAGTGATTGTAGACAATACATGTGTGGGCCAAGCTTCTCTTGAACTAGTATCAGACGATCAGGTTCCACTACTAAAACCTAGTGGTAGCTTGAAAGACCATTAAGCAAAGACAAGATTCCTACTCCAGATACTGCGTGTAACATAGGTTCCGATGATGGTACAAGATAGTTGTTTTTGTTCTGGGAGCCGTTCAAGTTTTGAAAATAAATGCATAAGCGGATTCCCCTGGATTTATTACATACATAACTTAAATTAGAAACCCATGTAAAGTAACGAACTCTATAAGTGATCCGATTATCCAACAACTTAGTCTGTTCTTTCTGTATAAGGGGTTCAAGTGATAGATGTACTTTCCTTAGTTTTTGCTGTAATGTCTTGACCCCTTCTTTGATTGGAATCATGTGTCATATGTACTCAGGTCATCATATGTCCATGTGGACACATTTGGATATTATTTGAACAAGCAAAAAAAAGCTTTCCGCCCCTGTGGTGTGTAGCACGTACCGAGACTAACAAACTTCGGATCATGGTCCATTCCCATATTGATCTATTCGTTCATCATGATGGAACTATGGGTTTTGCTGTTTCTTGACCCTTGAAAGCGGTTCTACAAGTCATAGAGCCTTTTTAGAGAAACCATACCTTAGGGATAAGGTTTCCTTTCTTGTCATTAGCTACAGCTTGCAGCGACTACTCATGCTCATCTTCATCAGTTGTTGCATCCTTGAAGGCATCAACGTTTTCCATGAAGTGCAGTATCTATTGATCATTATCAAAAACACATAGATTAGTTATGTTATCAAGGATAGAGGGATTCTACAAAATTTCAACAATAAATCTATCCTTGAGCGGAGACATGCTAGCAGTTGCTTTTGCTAAGGTATCGACAATTGCATTACACGTTCTTGGCACAACAATGATATTGAATGCTTGGAAGTTAGAGATTAGTTACCATACCTCTTACTGGTAACTTTTAAGATGAGGTGATAAATAGTGTATGGTGTTACGTACCTACCATATTATGATTTATACATCACCTACCACTTCACACCCAGCTCCAGAGCCATCCTGTGTCTTTGATCCATCAAAATACATGGTCCATATCTCATATGTACACGAATTGTTCGACACACTTATACTATTGCTACTGTTGTTGATTCTACTACTACTAATGTTACAATGCGTTGTATAGGTTTCATTTCCATTAGTTGGGCAAGGAAGGAGACCCAACTACGTGTTTGGTGGGGTTGAAGCTTGCTGTGTGAGATAACACCCCAACGTTGTTTCCAAGAAGCAATTGCTGAACATGAGCTCTATGAAGGCCAACAATGATTTCTCACCGTTGATGGGAGTGATGTTATGCTTCATGTATCTCTCGGATAACACCCGAATTTGATTTCTTTTTCCCTTATACGGAAGCCACAAGTGTGACCAGTCTGTAGTGAAGTACCCATTCAACTTGCTAGACCAATGTTTACTGAGTAGTAAGCCATATGTTTTTGGTATGTCCACAACAACAATGTTTATGCACTGGTGAACTTGGCCATCATGAGATAGTCAGATAATTACATCCTGAAGTTCACCAATGGGTGGTACGCATGTCTGATCAAGTTGGATGATCTGCACAGATGTCTTGCTCCATTGTGTATTGATCTTCTCGGCAATGGAGAGCGGCATGATGTTGGATGATGCACCAGAATCAACCAAACAATTGTGAACATTGCAGTTAAAAATTTCAAATGAAAGAAAGATTGGAGGGAAAACTAAATTCGCTTCTTCCATCCCAAGTGTGTTGAGAACAGTTGTGAGTGAACTGGGAGATGTTCTTGCTCCCTTGCTAGTAGAGGTTGCATTGTCTATAGATGTTTTCCCCAGTGAACGCAACAAAATATCCCACTGAATTTGAATCTTAGCCAACTCAAACAAAATAATGTTTGCACAAGTTTTCTTCATGTCTTCCACAATGTTGTAGTCTAGAGCGAGTAGACTCACTAAGATGTCTGGGGTCAGACTTGTGTTTGTATTGTCCAGCAGAGTGTTTTGCAGTTTGTTGCGCATGGACGTACTCTTATCTTCCACTGTCTTCCTGGGCTTGCTTTGTGTTTTTTGCTTTTGGACATCTAGTGGACCAAACTTCCTTAGGAGTTCAACCCTTTTTCACATTTCCTCAAGTGTAGGGGGAGCCCCTTGACTCCTGAGATTGTAACAACCATTTTGCTTTTGGGGCTGCTTCTTGATGTTTGTCTTCTGCACTACTTGCGAGCACTAATACATGTTGATTATTTGCCGAGTGCTGGGTGCCTCATCAAATGCAACTTCTTCATCATTGTCTATTTATCTCGACTTGCACTACGTACTTATCACTACGTTTGGCATATAGTCACATATTGAGCCCACAACTCATTTCCAATCTGAACAAGACCCTTCCGGGGGATCATCTTCATGGAATGAGAAAAAATATTCATTCGCGCACCATTCTATCTGGAACAATGAGCTGGAGTTTTGCGCAGTTTTAGTCGGGAAGCGATTTTTTGCCTGATGACAGGCTTCCTTTCTGTTGTCTGGGTGGCTGACTGCTCACAAACGTGTCGATTGTTTGTTGTTTCAGCTTAGACACTTCTGTTGTCCAGTTCTTGACAAGACGAGTAAGGGTTTCAATGTCACTTGCTTCCTTGTATTTACCATTGCTCACTGCAGCTTAGGGCCTCCTGCTCGCATCTATGGAGTCTTTTGTAGGTTCATCATCCTTGATGACTCCAATCACACGCAGGGTCTTCTCTACAACGGTTACCTCTTCGAAGTTTTCTAGTAACGTTGGTCTAGAAGCTCGCTTGATGAACTGCACAATATTGGTTGGCAGTGCAGACATGTAGTAGTTGACGGTGATGGAGTCATGAGGTTTCATGTCCACTGCAAAATTATTCAATATGCGAAAAAACCTTTGATTGAAATCTATTACCTTTTCTCTCGATCCATTTTTAGACTACCTAACTCTTTGAGAAACATGGCTGGGGTCTTGTCATCAATGAATTTTTCCAAAAATATATGTTTGAACATAACCCAGTTATGGATGGAGTTGACAGGAAGGTTGTGATACCATACTGCTACGCGAACATCTAAGGTACACAGAAACAATATGCATGCAACATCGTCGTGCCACACCTCGAGTATTTGCAGTTGTAGGTAGAAGTTGTCCAAGTGGTCTTCTACCTTCATTGTGTTGTCGGTGTCATATTTTGTGAGCATTATCTCTGAACACTTTGGCATCCTATGTAAAGCACCCAGGAGAGCCAATGGTCCCTGATTCATCCACTCCAAGTTTTGGTCAACCATTTCTTCTTCTTCGTCGTCCTCCTCCTCTTCTTCAGAATATGATGGTTCTAGATTTGAGTCTCTTGGTTCATTTCCGCCTCCTCCGTTGCCTTCCCCACCGCCTCCTGTACCAGAATTTGAGCGCAAGATCACAAGGGTATCTCATTCTCCCTATCGAAAGACTGGAGGTTCCTCTTCATTCTCAACATCTTCTACCAGACCTTCGAGTGTGGCAAGAACTGCTTCTTCCACTGATGATACAAAAACTCCTATGGGAGTGGCTTTAGGATTTATGCGTATGGAAGATGTTGTATTCCCAGGATCAGTCTGACTTATTTCGCGAACTGATGGGTGATGCGATGGACAGAGCAAAGGTGCTGATATGAAATTTCGTGTTCACGTCTGGGAGGTGAGGAGTAAGCAACTTCAGAGCCGCGCATAGGTAAGAGGGAGTGTGAGTTACTACCTTGACAAAATGATTGATAAGTGGGGGTGAGGGGACATTGAACCATAAACAACTAGCGACCCTCCTTCTAGCACCATAAGTGTTGATGGTGTTGGACCTGCCAACATTCAAGGGATCTCCCCAATATGAAGTTCCAACTAGACCTCAAACCATTTGGTGTAGTAGTCCCATCTGGTATGATGGCCTGATTTCCATTATATTAAAGGTTTGCCTTAGCTCTTGCTTGTTAGCACATGAGAGTGGTCTACTTTGTCTTCAAACAATGAGGTTTGCGTGCCTGGAGAGTGCTTAGTGTTACTTGTGTTAAGGTTATTTCACTGCATAAGGAGAGGGTGGAACTGAGTTTCAAGTCGAAAGGGAATAGTCCCAACTCTATTAGAGACACACAACACAACAAGACATGCGCAGCCTCCGATAGAGTAGTCCACACAGATGTGGCAGTTACAAACACACAATGAATGGATAACACGTACAACACCTAGCGAAGTAGTCCACACGAATGCGATGGCCATTATAATAAGTTTATGGGAATGGTTATGTCAAGTGTCCAACGGGATAGCCCACACGGGCGAGACAACATTAATAACTTATACAACACATTTTCGTAAGCATATGTATTAGAACAACTAAAATAGTTCAATTGTTTTAACACGGGTTAAAGAAAAATGCATTACAAGTGTCCAAATAATAGTCTTACAAACAAATACAATACATGTGTGAAAACGTGCTGGCCTATTATTAGGCTTCTGAATTAAGAGAAAGTTCCAAGACACACCGGTACACCATACATCACTAACCCTGATAGCGGGGCATTGGAGCCATTTCTTGCTCCTCAAAGAAAAGACTACAGACTCTCAAGGCTATGTGGGAGGAGCCAAGGTATAAATTATTTTGCATGTACAAATGAGGGGTATTTATAGCCAAGGGTAAAATTGGCCATTGTGATTATTCGAATTCCCTCATGACTATTTGACTTACGTGACTGTTCAAATTTACATGTGGGTCTCTTGGAATTCCACGTTACATTACATTAATTACAACAATGGGCCCACTATAGTGATATGGCCGAGATGACTCATGACATTACTCGACATGATAGAGCCGGTATGTTCATGCTGGTGGTGGTGTGCATGTCAAGCTATAGTGATGCTAAGTGATGGATGTGCTCTTGGTGTATCATAGCTTCACCTTTGCATGGAAACGTGTGCAGAGTCTACGATGGTCTTGGTGTTTGCTTGATGTTGCAATTTCACGTCTCTCCTTCGCTTGTACTTTGGCATGCTTCATGTGTTCATCCATTTCTGAACAAGTCTCCTTTCATGCGCTCCTTATTCATCTCATTCATCGTCACACCATGTCTCATCCATGTACTTGTATATTCAATCACTCATGACGAGACGAAATCAAATCCAGAAATATCCTAGTCTACCATGATGCATTGTCTTTCACTTTTAGATACAGGTGACCAGGAGAGAGGACAAGGTTCTACAACTGTGCAACGAAAGTTTCAATCCAGGATGCGGGCTTCATGCACTATCCATGCAAACTGCACATAGGTCACTTGAGAGGCTAAGATGGGAAATTCGGATCAACAGAGACTATCTACGGGATCTAGTTCGGTTTGAGGGTAGATATATGCAATTTTTTCAGGGAGACAATGTAGGCAGCAAACGAAGACTTGTAGTGAAAACTACGCAATTTCTCCAGGGAGCTGGCAGTGGGCTTCGGGAGGCTACTAGAAAAAATGTGCAAAGCTGGGAGGTTGGCCTGTTGGACATCCTTGTGTAGTTTCTGAGCTAAGCATAATTTTGTACAGCTTGGAGACTGCTCATGAAAACTGTGTAGTTTTCAAGAAAAGCATTAGGCCGACTGACAGGGTGACTAGCTAGAAAAATTGTGCAGTCTTTTAGGGCAGTGCAGTGACAGGTAGTGGGAGTTTGTCCGACATGTCTGTGTAGTTTCTTCAGTCAGTGAAAGTGGGCATGCTTGGAAAATTCTGTGCAATTTTCTGGAGGAGTGAGGCCCGGGGTCACTGCCGGGTCAAACTCTCCGATTCACTAGATGGAGGCTTGGTGTTTTTTCTTGAGGGCTGCACAGATTGAGATGGCTTGTTGGGAAAATTTTGTGTTGTTCTAGGTGACAGTGAGTCGAATCAACTCCAGGATTGTGCAGCGCAAACTTCTTGGGAGGCAGCCTCAAGCTTTGCGCAATTCTGGGCAACAATACATGTTCACTGAGGGATTAAATTGCGTAGTGTAGCTTAGCGGAGGTATGACTATTGGGGCTGGTCTGGTCGACATAGCTTCAACAAAATGACTAAGTGTGTGAATGAGTAACTTCGTACATGCATGACCTTACGAAAACGCACTCAAAATGGCTTGACGATAAGACACCTCAAACCATCAAGACAACATACACCCAGTGTGACTAACTGATAATGTGAGTGACAAAGGCAACACTTGTGATAGATTGTTGACTAGACGCAACGACACTTAAGTGACAGTGCATACAACTTCGTGTGTGAGTGCGACAGATGTTTACATAGCGAATGCAACTTATACACACGAAGACAGACCTTATGCATAGCCAAAACATGGCTGTAAGCATGACATTGTGACCAACATGCAAAAAGATGTCTAATGAACAGTCAAGCGAGGAGAGTGCAAAGACTCAACACGAGCTCATGGGATGAGCCTGAGTGCTTGCAAACATCAAGGAAAAACCTAAGGAAGGCTCTGAAATTGGATACAGGGCAAAAATTTTGGAGGGTGTTGTAGCCACTACAACAAGTCTATTAAAAATGAATAAATGGAATGAAATGTTATGTGATAATGGAGTTTTAATCTAGAAAGAAATTGAATCTCAAAATATGAAAGTCTATTAATGTAGTAGAATTTTACTTAGGAGATGAAATCTAGATAGAGCACACACATTTTAACTTTCATGAAAGTAAGAAAATAAAGATAACTATTCTAGTGGAGTTAAGCAAGTAAATGCAACTATACTAAAAGACAATTATTCTATGAAATACAAATCTCAATCTAGTGAAAGTAGTGAAACTTATACTAATTAAAACAACAAATTTAATGTAATTTAAATCAGAAACAACAATTTATTCTAGGAAATTTTTCAAGCTCTGATTTAAGGAAGGTAAAGACAATTTTACTATAGAAGCAAGAACAATTATTCAATGAAATACATGACAACTCTCTAAAGAAGTAATACAACTATTTATGAAAGTAACAGAAACCTACTTAAGTATTTGAAACTATGAAACAACTTGAAAAAGAAACTATGAAAATTTGAATAAAAAATCTTCAAAAGGTGTGTTCAAAGCTTAGAATTCATTCATAAATTAAAACTATGATATGCATATAAATATTGTGTAAGAAATAATGATATGCTCGTAAATGTGAAACAAAAAATGAATGTGAGAGTAAATCGTTGAATGCATGGATGACTAGTAAATGCTTTTGGTGTTTTCAATACCTAATTCAAGTTCTTTACAAAATTGTAAAAGAAAATAAAATACTGAGCAAAAGAAAAAAAACAATTATTATGAAAAGTGAGACAAAGGAAAATAAAGAAAAAGAAAGACTATGCTACTCTTTCTAGGGCACAAGATTTAAAAATACTTGAAAAACCTTTCAACCTTATTATCACTGGTTTAACTTTCACATCAAAGCACAATGATAACAAGAGATAATATTTGAGTTTAAATTAAAAATAATACACAATAATATTGTTCTCCATTGACCATGGATGATTATCGCTCTTCAACGAGTCCTATTTATAATGTTTTCTTACCATAACTAACTAAAAGAGCCATTTCTATAAATATGAAAATATAAACCACTACTAAGTGTCCTATTTCATTTGACATGGTCATGCCAAACCCACACAATTCTTAAACTTATCCAAAAAAATTTCAACCCTTAATGCAATATTATATGCATCCCAAACTATTTAACCCTTACAAACAAAATTTTAAAATCCACATACTCATGTGTTCACTATGATATTGAGAAAAAGGTTGAACTATCTCCAACCAAGACATGGGTGAGTAGAAATAGATAATGTAACTATCAACTAACCAATCATGATAATTATTCTCATTCTGTGTATTAATACTTTTAATACATATATTAATATTTTTAAAACCTCAATACATAGAATTTGTCCTACGTCACCTATGGGGATTTATCCACATTATGCTTCTAACTAAGACACGTATTAATGTGTAATTTTTATCTTTAGTATCATTAAATTGGATGACTTCAAATAATTGAAAATTTAGTTACGGAGTTGCATTTATATGGGACACACTTATAAAACTTTTAATTTCTATTTTGAACTTACCTTGGATGAATATGTTTCCATTAAAGAGTTTTATTCTGATTTTAATGAGTGTAGAGTTTTTGTGAATGAGTGAAGGTATTTGATTTTTCAAAATTGGTGTCTCTTTATTAAGAAATTAACTTAATATATTTTTAATAAATCAATTTCAATGAAAAATTTTTATTTTTAAATAAACTATATTTTATTTTATTTTTTTTCTTATAATTAATAACTAATTTTATCTATAAAGATGTTTTATAAGGACCTTTATAAGGAAAAAAAATGAATCATTAGGTTTAACTCAAGAATCTAAGATATGCATTTATCTTTCTAAAAATGATATTCAAATTTAAATATAATATAACAAAAGTTATATACGGGTGGTACTTATCATTTAGTTTAAATAGAGTTTGGTAGTTAAGAAATTACAATTTTGAGAAAGTGAAGAGTGATGGATGACTAGTTTACTTTGGAGGGAAAGTATTTGATTTCTCAAAATTGGTTTCCTAATATCAACCAACAAACTTAATACATGTTTAATTTATGTGGAAATTAATAAAATTATTTTATCTATATTTAAATTATATTTCATTTTTAATTTGTTTTTTTCTCAAAAATCTAATAATTAATTCTTACCTATACGATTGGGATGTTTTATAAGGAAAATGAATTATAATGTTTAACTAAATAAATTGAAATGGACATTTAACTTTTCATGATTTGAAATTTTGGGTAAAAATGTTATTCAAAATTAAAAATAATATAACAAATGTTATGTAGTGAAAGTCTCTTATCATTTAGCTTAAATAGAGTTTGGTAGTTAAGAAATGACAATACCGAGAAAGTGAGTAGCGACGAGTGGCTAGTCCAATTACTATAAAGAGCTAAACTATGAAATAAGTTGCATTTAGAGAACTATATGTTCTTTTAGTAAACTTTGTGTATAACAAAGTTGTGTTTGATTGATTTTGTTGGTTGAAAATTCAATTGAATAAACTTTAAATGTAATTGGTCACTACTTTAGGAGTTTGATTTGTCTACATAAACAAGGTGTTTCAGTAAGAGTTGTTCAAATATTATTGCATATTAAAGAAAAAGAAACTTGTTTATCTCTACTTATAGTTTGTATAGCCAACATTAAATATTAAGGTGTAAGCATAATTGCTAAAGTTGTAAAAGCTATTACATGTTATTGATATTTTTCAATTTTGTATAAATGATGAAATATCCATTACATAATCTCTACTCCCTATGGTTTTAAGTTTGTGTGGTTAAGAGTTAAAAATCATTGGTGAAAATAAACTCACTTTAAGATACCATCACAAACATTGTAGAAAAATTCATTATAAATCATTCACAAACATTGTGGTAGCCAAAAGGAGGAGTTGAGAATGAGGACACTTTAGAGCACCATTGCAAACAATGTAAAAACATTATTTATAACTCCATCACAAACAATGCAAAAACATTATTTATAACTCCATCACAAACAATGTGGTAACAAGAAGGAAGTGTTGGGAATAGTAGATGAAAAGAAGTGAGCTTTAGGATACCATCACAAATATTGTAATAGACATAATTTGTGCCTTGAAATAAGAGGAATTAGTGAAGTAATGTTGAATAAATAAAAAGTCCTAGTCTAAATGTTCTATGAATTTCTTTTCTAGCCATTTCAAACAATGAGAAGCAAAATCAACATTTTTTTTAATTTAAAATCTAATAAGAATTATTTTGGATTGATGAAAGTGTGGATATCAAATATAGCATCTCACAATATTATTATATTAGGCGGTATTCAATGATGTTGAATCTACTTTTATATCAAAAATAATAATGTCATCACTCCAAAATTGCAATTTTGGTAGAGATTCCTTGAATGAATTCTAATGAAAGAAAATCAAAGAAGGTAGAAACATAAAATGCTTATCCTTCTTCAAATTAAACAAAGTTTAAATCCCTCCCCTCATGCAACAATAAATTCATCAAGAAATGCATAAAGAAATTGAGAAAATATTTAGAGGAGCCTAATTTATATTATTTTGGCTTTTCTCTTTTTGTCATCAAAGGAATTAATCAAGTAATCCTTCTATAAATTACAATTTTCTATTGTTGAGTTAATGTAAAAATGGATTTACAATCCTTGAATATCTTTACTACACTTGGACTATGTAACATTGACATTTAATATTTGCACTTAAAATGATTCATATCATTAAATTTTAATTCAAAAATATGAATTTCCTCTTTCACTATTGTGAATAATGAAAAAAACCATAATGCCTAGATATCCACTTAATCAAATTGTTGGGCACGAGAACCCCCAAGGGGAGTTTGGGGGCTTAAAGCCCGGTTTTTGGTTAAAAGTTATAAATTCGATGTAAGGACTCCGCATTTTGTGGGCGCGGAGCGTGAAGTTGTCCACCTCCAATTTTGTAATGTAATGTCAGACATAATTTGTGCCTTGAAATAAGAGGAATTAGTGAATTAATGTTGAATAAATAAGAATTCCTAGTCTAAATGTTCTATGAATTCCTTTTCTAGCCATTCCAAATAATGAGTAGCAAAATCAACATTTTTTTTTAATTTAAAATCTAATAGGAATTATTTTGGATTGATGAAAGTGTGGATTTCAAATATAGCATCTCACAATATTATTATATTAGGCGGTATTCAATGATGTCGAATCTACTTTTATATCAAAGATAATAATTTCATCACTCCAAAATTGCAATTTTGGTAGAGATTCCTTGATTGAATTCTAATGAAAGAAAATCAAAGAAGGTAGAAACATAAAATGTTTATCCTTCTTCAAATTAAACAAAGCTTAAATCCCTCCCCTCATGCAACAATAAATTCATCAAGAAATGCATAAAGAAATTGAGAAAATATTTAGTGGAGCCTAATTTATATTATTTTGGCTTTTCTCTTTTTGTCATCAAAGGAATTAGATCAAGTAATCCTTCTATAAATTACAATTTTCTATTGTTGAGTTAATGTAAAAATGGATTTACAATCCTTGAATATCTTTACTACACTTGGACTATGTAACATTGACATTTAATATTTGCACTTAAAATGATTCATATCATTAAATTTTAATTCACAAATATGAATTTCCTCTTTCACTATTGTCAATAATGAAAAAAACCATAATGCCTAGATATCCACTTAATCAAATTGTTGGGCACGAGATCCCCCAAGGGGAGTTTGGGGGCTTAAAGCCCAGTTTTTGGTTAAAAGTTATAAATTCGATGTAAAGACTCCGCATTTTGTGGGTGCGGAGCGTGAAGTTGTAAATGAGTCATAGGGTTGTCCACCTCCAATTTTGTAATGTAATGTCAGCTTTAGAGATCTACCCATGGTCCACGGACCATGGGATTGTATAAATAGAGAGATGCTCTAAGTAGTTGAGAGATAATAGAATTGGAAGGAATGATGAACAATTGAGTCTTGTCTGAAATGTAAAGTTGAGTCAGTGGGTCATAGAGAGGAGAAGGCTCTACAGCTGAGTGCGCAGATGCCCAGTGGTCTGCAACTGAGTGCGTGGACCCCTGCAATTGAGTGCACAAGGTGAGTCGAGTCTGTAACTGTTGAAGCATTAATAAAGAGAAGTTTTACAACAATTATGTGTATTTATTTCCTGTTTTCTGTATCAAATATATTGGGTATAAAATTCATTTATGTTGTCTATATGGTGCGCGAACATATATAAATGTGTTGATTAAGTAAAGGCGAGATAAGGTATTTGTTTACGCGAAGTTAACTAACAATTGTAAGAAGATAAGTAAGATATGCAGTGTAACTTAGGGAAATAGCGCAGATCGCTGCCCTAGTAGCGTGAAAGCATCTCAGCCCCTGGTTAGGGCTGCACAAAAGGTGATCCTAATAGATCGCAAAGGTCTCACAGGTCAGGACAGTGTGCAAAGTGACCTACGCGAAGGTAGGTACAGTTGGACTAAATCGACCCCTCAGACATCTTCAGGGTGCATAAACTTGGTTCCAAAATCCCCCCATACTGCTTCGGGTGAGACTTTAGTCTGCGCACCACGGGCTGATGTCGAAAGGGCCAGTAGTGTAGGAATTTGTTTGACTAATTAACTCCGAACTTGGGTCAGAACCCCTCAAGCCAACAAATAGTTTTGTTGCCAGGACCATAATCTACATATAGATGTCTGGTGCTGTATCATTGGAATCCAACTAAGAAGGAAATTGAAGGTTGGTTGGGTAGGAGGATTTACGAGTTCACAGTGCAAGAGAACAGGAACCCGTGATTGAAAAAAGGAGAGTGGCTAGACTGCTACCTGTACATAGATATCCATGAAATCTTCTTTGTGTCTTTTCCTACTGAGCTATATAAGTGGATCGCGAAGCTAGCAAATAGCCAAGGAAGGTGGAAACTCAACAATCCTATTATGTGGACCCAGAGTTAGTGTGAAGTTTGGAAGCATCAGAGGATAAGATCACGTAAGCCATTGATCATTGGCTTGATCGGATTATAGGAGGATTCATTATTGAGTTCTCATTGACACCTCAGTTAGCTAAAACAAGGCAAAGCGACGCTTTCTCAAGGGACTGCGAGGTAAGTACATAAAGTTTCTGAATACTTGAATTAAAATGTTATTGTTCGAAAATAGGGTTATTCAATTACCTTGATGTTCAGGGCTACGTGAAGTGGAAAAACTTACAAGAACGAAGGAAATAAGGGACCATAAACTAGCCCCTTGATTTCACCTCTGCGTGGGGATGAGGAAGAACTTACGAAGGTCTCATCACAAAGTGCGATCTATCTGATAAGGCAAAGAATTCCATGAATACCACCCCCACCCACACCACCACCAGCTTCACCATCTTCACCTCCATATTCACCCGTACCACCTATGCCACCATCGCGAGTAAATATGGCAAGAATGATAAAGTTTCCTATGTTCAAAGGATTGGGAAATTAGTATCCTGACAAATTTTGGTTCATGGTAAGAGCCGTATGGGAAGCAAGTTACAGATGACAATATAAAGAAAGCTACACTGGTTAGTGCCTTGTAGGACCATGTGCTGACCTGGTATATTAAGCACTCTAATGATAATCCAAATGCACAAATCGCGGATATCCAAGTAGCACTAAATAGAGAATTTAGCAGGCTGAAGTCTGAAGCATAGACAATCATTGGATTCAAAGAAATCATGATGCTATCAGGCGAGATTCCTTGGGACTTGGATCAGAGGTTGAAGTGTAAGATTCGTGAAGCTAATATGAATCTAATAGATGGACAACATCACGAATGCTTTGTAGCATCACTAACGCCACATTTAAGGAGTGCGCTATTGCAGCAGAAGTTAATGACTCAGGCAGAGGCCTTAGAGATCACGATGAGGCTTCATGAGACCCCAATGCAGGATCCTAACTTAGGAGTTCAGTAGATCCATGCACAATTGAAAAACTTATGCCTTGAGATGCAGATTCTGAAACAGGACAGAACAACTCGACCAGAAGTGCTCGAAGAGGTGTGGTGCATAAAATGCAAGGGTCAGGGTCATGATAAGGACCACTACCTAGTGTTAGCGAATTACCTCGCGGGAGGAGGACTGATGCCGTTAAGTCCGGAAGCACAAGAAAGACCTAGTGCAGCGCCTGCCTTATGGTGCACGATTTGTCAAATAGGGGGAAAGCATGCTACAGGCAACTACCATTTGTTACAGAAGTACACGCAGAATTCGTAGCAATTGTTCTGTAATTTTTGTAGGTTGGTGAGACACAATGAGCGCACTTGTAGGAGTTATGAGTTGATGATGGATAGAACTCCCACCTACAGAGTTTAGGCTGAATCACGGCCCCTAGACCATAATGAGTGGCGCGAACCAGATTTGAGGAGCGTGGACGAGGCCAAGGTGGAGGAGGACCTGGAAGAGGTCGTGGTCAGTTGATATGATATAATTGCAAATGGCCAGGACATTATGCCCATAATTGTATGAATTCGACGTGGCCGTCCTGTTTATATTACACCTTATTTGATCACGAGATGGAAGATTTTCCTATGCTGATAGCTAGGATACGTGACAAAGGAGAGCTACCACCTCCTTTGACTCAAAACCTGTAGGTGATGAGGTCTGAGCCATGCGAAGAAGATCCAAATGTGAACATTGTGCTCTGAAGTATAATCTTGATGGAAGATGACAAAGGCAAACAACCCGAAGATGGTACTTGGGTTTGCAAAGCTTCGGAAAAATAAGCAGAGTTTGATTTGGAGTGCACTCGGGAAACCTTCATGGAAGCTAAGAAGAGCTTTGCTGATGCCTCCACTTTAGGAATCAAAGATAAACTAGAGATGGAGATGGACCCATCTATGATCACGACATTCCTGGAAACATGCATGAAGTTACTGCGCGGCAGTAAAGTTGTAAAAGGATTACAGGAACTCATTAACAAATGCACTAGGGCTGCGCCAGGAGAACCGCGTGTAGTCTAGAAGATTGTAAAGGATAAGACAAGGATGGGAAGAGAAATGAGGTTAACCGTGCAAATTGGAGAATATGAAATGGACCAAGTAATACTGGATTTAGCGTCGGATGCGAATGTTCTTCCGAAGCAGACATGGGAGCGAATGGGGAGACTGACGTTACAATGGTCTCCTACTCAGCTGCGAATGGAGAACCAACAAAAGATAATACCCATGGGGAGATTTCATGGACTCACTGTGGATATTAAGGGAGCGAGCGCGCTAGCAGACTTTGAAGTGATAGAGATTGTTGATGACAACAATCCTTATCTTGTGCTCTTAGGAATTGATTGGGCCACTGACATGAACGGGGTGATTAATTTGAATAAGTGCAAGATGATTTTTGAAAAGAAGTCACTACGCATAGTTATACCTCTGGACCCCGCTGAAGGATTGTGCTATACAGAGCTGGTACATGACTATGAAAGCGATGATGATTTCATCTGCATTTATATGATAACAACGCGAAACTAGGATTGGGTGAATCCCACTACGGATGGATGGCTTGCATGGGAGCGCAAGAGCTCCTGTACTTCGGATTCAGATGAGGCGACAAAGTGATGGTAGAATTGGTTACATGAGGTGACTACACTGAATTGTAATATGATGACAAGGTCATTGCGCTGCGTATCGACATAAGTAAAAGACTTGCCTACTTATGATGGGTTAAGTGAGGTAGATGCATTCTTGGACAAATTTGAAAGGGAGGTGTTGAAAAAGCAACACTTCTAGGCTTTGAATTGGGTACTGTGCGCTATGCCCACAAGGTGGTGGGGTACACACAAAGGGAACTTTGATGACTGATGCGAATGTAGGAGTATGATGCACACGTGTTTTGGGAAGCCTAAGATGTGACTAACAAACAAGTATGATGGACAAGATGATCTGCGCACACATCTAGCCAAGTGGATACATGCATATGGAAAACAACCTATGTGGATGCACATGTTGTCTGCGCTAAGAGGTATGGTCAATAAGCGTGTGTTGGGGGGACATATGTGCAATTGTCTCTTAAGGTTGGACATAGAGTATGTGGAAAGAACAATCACGTAGAAGGCTATCCTCGTGGAAATAGTTGATAACGTTGCATTGAACAAGGTATGCAACGTGTAGCAAAGTGGTTGGGACCTGCGCATAACCAGACATACGCCTTTTTGGTTGGACGATAGAGTAGAGGATGTAACACCTATGGAGTCTATCATGTCTAGTTCGTGCATAGTGACGCTCGCAGGGGTAATGGACTGTGGAGCCCTGGAAGAAAGGCTTGCGCCGTTGAAAGAGCTCGAAGACGAACAGTTGGGACTCAATGAAGAGATCCAACAAGGTGATCTTAGGCTCCAAGAACTCATGAATGAAAGAGTTCGGTTGAGGGAGAAAAGTGCCATGGCAGAAGCAGAAGTCAAGAAGCTTGAGGAAGGAATAAAGAAGGACTTTCTTGATAGAAAAACCGTAGTAATAGAGTAGGATGCACTCGATTACATTGACAGGCTTGGGGAACACCGCCAAGAGTTTCTCAGTTTGCTGCATGGGATGGGATTATATGTTATTCAGGAAATCATAGATGGTGGCGCGGTGTAGTTGGTGAAGTTAAATGGAGAATTATTCCCAGGAAAAGTCAATGGAATTCGGTTGAAGCTATATATAAGTGGCCCGCCCAGCTGACTAGCTGCATGAAGGATAGTCTTAGTGCTACAGGTAGCTAAAAGGAGGCATTGGACTATAAAATACTCTGCCTGAGAGCTGTGTAATGTCAGGATTGCGCACAATAGTGAGGTGTCACAGGGTCTGCGACAACGTAGGGGTAGCTGCGCTGTCGCGTGGGTTGGCTGGAAAGTGACCATTATAGTCACTATTCACAATATGATGCTTGGTTTGAGACCAAATGGAGTAGGCGGCATGCATTTAAGGAAAACTTTGTGGGATAGATTTAGGAAAATCTACCACTTAGGGAGCATTAATGGACTGGATTTGGGGGGAACGGTTGAATTCAAATTCAAAAGGTGCCATAAATTGCAAAGAGCTGCCCAGCAAACAACACTTGGCCATTTGAGAATTGAGCTATTGCGTGCCCAAAGATTTATGAACCCAGATCTATTTGGTCTTTTGTAGCCGAAGGCATTGTTTGAGCACTTACCTGAGTTGTTTAGAGATTTGTGGAACAACAATATGATAGCTTCTGAAGAAGCAATGGATATCGGAGAGATGACGACTGAAGAGGTTGCGCAGGTGATGACGATAGGAGATGCCCCAAAAAGTGCCGGGATAGTCACAGGAATCCATAAATCTTTGTGCACACCGAGACCCAAGAAAGATAAGCATCCTATGGTACCGGTGCGCGTGTCCCCTAGAAACCCATTGAGAACTAAACTTACCATGGAAGGAAAGGGGAAAGCAATCAATTTGGAAGTTGATGAGGAGGAGGAAGACTTTGAGGAAATCCTGGTGGAAGAGGAGGAGGATGAAGAAATGGAGGAAGAAACCTAGGGTGTGGACCCTCTGACCAGGTTGCCTGCATATATTCCTCCATGGAAGGGGAAAGCAAAGGTGCCCAAGGACCTAGATGAGAGCAAGAGTGCTCTGCAAACTCTGCTGCTACCCAATGATATCATTTTTGATGGAGCGCACTTGGGACAAGTGCCGATTCTAAAATTTGAAGACTGGGATCTCATGGACCACGAGAAATTCCCACATTTGGCAACTGCGTAGCTAATGCAGTTGAAGAAAAATACAGTGGCAGGAGTTATAGAGTTGGAGCTGCACATGTGGTCGCAAGGAGTAGAGAAAGTAGGGTTGTTAAACCTGCTCTGGGTGCTGTATTACCATCACGCCCTAGTGACTATCTTTGACATTAGGTAGCTGCTTTTCCTAGTGCACGATGGGTGTTTGTGGCTGGAGGAGCCCATCCCCATCATGGATCATCTAATTCATAGAATTACTCGATTCCCTTGGAAAGGGAAGGATCCAGGGAACATATTCGAGGGTAAAAGTGATGATTTTGCCATTGTGGAGGCCATGAAGAAGAAGTTCAAGCTGGAGAGGAAAGAAAGAGAGTACGCGATCTCCAATATCAATAACGCTGCGGTTAGAGTCGCAATGCAAATATTAGCCGGGAAAGTTATGCGGAAGTGTCGCACGGATGAGGTGCTCGCGCCGGTGGTTACACTTGCTGCGCAGTGTGCAGAGGGGGTCCCGTTTAACTAGGTGGATTACTTGTGTAGGGAGTTCCTAGAAAACTGTCGTGAGGCACAAGAACATGGGAAGACTTTCCACTATGCATGGCTTCTGTTATCCATAGTGTTGGTGGCTTAGGAATTGCCTGAGGACAGCCAATTCCCCACGATTGCAAAGGATCTTCCAGAGGCAGTGAAGTACGCTTCGCTATGGGAAACTAAAGACGCACAGAGGAATAGAGATAGAAAAATATTCTGGGTGTTCACAAAGATGAACATCAGAATGGGGATTAACTGCAAGTTGCAGTTATCACCCACTCTCTGTAATAGTCTGCAGAGCTTTGCAGAGTTCAAGGTGGACTCCCATCATGTGTATATCAGGGTGTGCAAGGACCCCGTGAAGAAATGGAATGAGCTACCTTACCTGGCTACGAATCGTGTCATATTCATTATGCTTGCGTTGTGGCCGCCAGAGTGGCACGCTCTTGCTAGTTCCGTAGTGGAATCAGAGAAGTCCGCTACACAGAAGAAAAAGGAGGAGGCAAAATTGTGGATGGCGCAGTTGGCCAAGAAGAGAAGGAACAAAGTGGTAGCAGCAAAGGCACAGGAGGCGCGGGACACTGCGAAGGCGTCAGAAGAGTAGTAGAGGGCAACTGAGAAGGATCGCGAGGGAGAAAATTCACCTTCGCCCGCACAGGAGACAAATCTAGAGGAAGGTGGCGTGGACCCAAAGGCAACATCCACACAACTAAAGCAACAATGCTTGAGAGAGCAGGTGGGGCTGCGGAAGAAGTCAAAAGCCTCCAAGACTTCTTTCGACCTGATCACCCTCACTAAGGGGGATCTCCATGACATAGGGGAGACGGTGCGGGACGTCACCACGGAGGCCCTCCAACAGTTCACGGAGGAAAACCAAATTGTGTTGGGGGCCCTCTGGGTAGAAGTATAGGAGTTGTAGGTGCACACTCCTCAGGCTGGTACTATATCGACCAACCTCGTAGTAGGCACGACCGCGGTTGAGGAAATGCTGCGCGCTCGCATGACCGACACCATAGTGCTGCCAGAGGGCGCATTAGTTGCAAAAAATGAGGCCAATAGGCCTATGGTCAGTGCACTCAAGGGAGTTGGGATAAACATGATTGTGCTCACTTGGGAGGCGCTCTATGTTCTACCTGATGGAGTGACTGCAGAACTACGGGCCAGGGATGGCCGCGCAGTCCAGGTGATGAGTGAGAAACGAATTAATATTGAACAATTGAGCCTGCAACGTGACAAGGTTGTGACCCAGAACAGACAGCTAGTGCAGGTGGTTGAAGAAGCCTGCGAGATGGTCCCTGAGTTGGCCATCCCAGTAGAGGAACGAGCAAATGCGTGCATCCATAGACTAGAAGCAGGGGTGCACGAGGTGAAAGAAGAAATGCCTAAGGTTCAGATGGAGCTGAACCTTCAGATTGTTGAGATGCAATTAAAGGTGCAACCTTCAACTCCACCTAAGGTGAAGGAACAGTGCGCCAATGCCATTACAACAGGAATAACAGAGATCAACAGTGTAGTGAAGGACTGCACCAAAATGTTTGAAGAGTCGTTCGAGGTCCACACCACTCTGCAAGAGGACCTGAACATACAACGCTTAGAAACAGAAGCGCGTGAGTTATAGCAATAGTATGATGAAATAAAAGAGACCACGCAGATGGTGCCCCTTACACAGAGGCTCGCACGAATGCAATAGGAAAAAGCGCTCAAGGAGCAGGTAGACATTGCGCGACATAAGGAAGTTTTCTTGAAGGTGCGCGTACAACCATGGATCGATGACACGTTCATCATTATAGCCTTGATTGAATCCAAGCTCACGTGGATGCAGGGAACGCAGGAACAGGTGCAGGGCAACAGTTCAGCTACAACAGTCTCTGAATAATGCTTCGAGGGAGTGCAGTAGGTAGCTGCTCAATGCGTTGCCTATCTTGCAACAGTCCAAGTAGAGTTGGGAGGTATCCATGCGAAGATATTTGCACCAATAGAGTGACTTGAGGGCGAGTCACGATGTTTGTGTTGGTGGCCTGTTAGGCACGGGATCCCCTAAGGGAAGTTTTGGGTCTTAAAACCCAGTTTTTGGTTAAAAGTTGTAAATCTGATGTAAATACTCCGCATTTTGTGGGCACGAAGTTGTGAATGAGTCATAGGGTTGTCTGCCCTCACTTTTGTAATGTAATGTCGGCTTTAGAGATCTACCCATGGTCCGCGGACCATGGGATTGTATAAATAGAGCGAGGCTCTAAGTACTTGAGAGATAGTAGAATTTGAAGGAATGATGAAGAATTGAGTCTTGTCTGAAGTGTAGAGTCGAGTCTTTGGGTTGTAGAGTAGAAGGCTCTGCAGCTAAGTGCGCAGAGGCCTAGTAGTCTGCAGCTGAGTGCGTAGGGTGAGTCAAGTCTATAACTGTTGAAACATTAATAAAGAGAAGTTTTACAACAATTCTGTGTATTTATTTATTGTTTTTAGTATCAAATGTATTGGGTATAAATGTCATTTCTATTCTCTATATGGTGCGCGAGCAGATATAACTGTGTTGATTAAGTAAAGGTGAGATAAAGTATCTATTTACGCGAAGTTAACTAACAATTGTAAGAAGATAAGTAAGATATGCGGTGTAACTTAGGGAAATAGCGCAAACCCCTGCCCTAGCAGCGTGAAAGCATCTTAGCCCCTGGTTAGGGCTGCGCAAAAGGCGATCCTAATAGATTATGAAGGTCTCACAGGTCAGGATAGTGCACGAAGTGACCTGCGCGAAGGTAGGTACAGTTGGACTAAATCGACCCCTCAGACATCTCCAGAGTGCAAAAACTTGGTTCCAGCATCCCTCCATGTTGTTTCGGGTGAGTCCTCAATTCGCGCACGACGGGCTAATGCTGAAAGGGCTAATAGTGTAGGGATTTGTTTGGCTAATTAACTCCGAACTTGGGTCAGGCCCTCTCAAGCCAACATAAATACATTGCATTTTGTGGATTTTTGAAGGGGTTAAAAATGATCTAAATTAATTACTAATTGTATCTTTTTCTTTTTCTCTTTTCTACTATCTAGAGAGGGCTTAGGCCTAGGACAACCCTAGTGTTGAATTAAAGAATGATCTTCCTACCAATCAGATGTTGTCATTATGCTTGTACAAAACTTGATCAGCCTAGATGACCCCTGTTGGGTAATTTAATTGTACCTTAAATTACTAGCATTAAAATGTGAGTCCAAATTTGTAGACTTATGAAGTACATTACACTTCAAGTTCTAAAGGAAGGATTCTAGTCTATTAAAAATGAATAGATTGAATGCAATGTTATGTGATAATGGATTTTTAATCTAGAATGAAATTAAATCTTAAAATATGAAAGTCTTTGAATGCAGTAAAATTTTACTTAGGAGATGAAATCTAGATAGAGCACACACATTTTAACTTTGATGAAAGCAAGATAATAAAGATAACTATTCTAGTGGAATTAAGAAAGTAAATGCAACTATACTAAGTGACAATTATCCTATGAAAGACAAAATCTAGTGAAAGCAATGAAACTTATACTAATTAAAGCAACAAATTTAATATAATGAAATTAGAAACAACAATTTATTCTAGGAAAGTTTTCAAGTTCTGATTTAAAGAAGGTAAAGACAATTCTACTATGGAAGAAAGAACACTTATTCAATAAAATAAATGACAAAATCTCTAAAGAAATAATACAACTATTTATGAAAGTAAGGGAAACCTACTTAAATATTTGAAATAGCTTGAAAAAGAAACTATGAAAATTTGAATAAAAGATATTCAAAAGGTGTGTGTTCAAAGCTTAGAATTCATTCATAAATTAAAACTATGACATGCATATGAATGTTGTGTAAGAAACTATGATATGCTTGTAAATTTGAAACTAAAAATGAATGTGAGAGTAAATAGCCAAACGCATGGATGACAAGTAAACTCTTTTGGTGTTTTTAATATCTAATTCAAGTTATTTACAAAATTGTAAAAGAACGAGCAAAATCTATAAATTGTGACTATAAGAAACAAAACAATTATTATGAAAATAAAGTAAGGGAAACATTATACTACAACTGCCACCAGGGGCCCTCTTGCCAGTGCACGAGATTTAAAAATACTTAGAAAACCTCACTATCACTGGTGTAACTTTCTCATCGGAGCACAATGATAACAATATACAATATTTGAGATTAAATTAAAAATAATACACAATAATATTGTTCTTCGTTGACAATGGATGATTATCGCTCTTCAACGAGTCATATTTATAATGTTTTCTTACAATAACTAACTGAGAGAACCATTGCTATAAATATGAAAATATAAACAACTACTAAGTGTCATATTTCAATTGAAAATCTATTTCCAAACACATCATCATTCACTTTTCTAATCCTTAGCTTTCCGAAGATGATTATTCACGCTCACTTGAAGTCATTCTGCTACCAAATAGTAGTCTTCATACATTCTTCCTCTATTCCATATGCCACGAGGTCATTGAGTAAGTGTTTGACAGGGTTATTATGGGCAACCAATGAGCTTTCTCTTGTGCCAAATAGATAGAACACCATACTAGATCTATTTGAAACTTATTTATGTGTTTGATTTGACATGTTCATTTAAAAAATCATTCAAACCTTGGATGCAACTACAAAGTGTCATTAGAGCTACGAAATATTCCAGTTTCCGTTAGAATTGCAAATTAACTTTAATTTTATAAAATAAAACATACATAACTATAAATATATTGGACCCTTACCTCTTTATGTCTTATGTAGATTATATGACTTATTATTCATGGAAAGATAGTAGGATGATGCAAAACAAGTAAGTTATTAGGGTTTATGATCTTTAAATTGTCTTGGATATTCCACTGGATAGTTCATTACAATAAATATGATAATATTATATTAAAAATTTGAGATTCAACACTATTACAATTTTGTTAAGTTTCTAGATATGTAGATTTTATTGTAATTAGTGCATTCATGTGAAAGGAAATTATGCAAAAAATAGAGAACGGAAAAATTAAAGCTCACTCACACATAAGACACAAGATATTCTCTAGGAAACCCTTTCGTAAGAAAAACCAGCTAGAAGGTGAGGTCGCTACACTTTCTTTCTTTGTCTATAAATATGGCTGCAAGTACAAAGAAGTATGGCCTGTGGCCCATGGGCTGGTACAGTGCACAAATCCTCTTTGTGTGCTCTACTTCCTATTGCTCTTGGCTATTTTTACTCAGCTATGGAACAAATGCACTCAAAAGAATGTAATGCCTCTTCGTTCTAGTGGCTTATAACACCACATGATAACCTACTAATGGTTAAGTTTGATTGCAACAACTCTTAACCGGAGTTACATTATAGACTATTCTAGGGTATTTTACATCACAAACATGTGGATAGCCCCTTTTTCCATGAATAATGGGGGTTGACGCAACATCCTCTCAAGCCATGATGGTGAAAACAAGAAGCTCAAATTTTGAGTGGCATAACTTTTGCATACAAACTGTGATTAATGTTCTTCTTGCACTGTTGGAAAGATATTTTTGTGTAGAATATCATGTAAAGGTGTGGCACTAAAGTGACAAACTTCCACCCCCCAAAAACAACGTTTGATGCCTTAAAATGCTCCCAAAAGATTTCAGAGCTTGTTTTGCCAAACTAGGTCCTGCCTGTAAAAATGGTTATGTGAGTTGTTTCCTCCACTTTTTCCACTTTGAATGCATTAAGATGGATGAAAAACAATGTAATGATTCAATCCAAATCAGTTTCTATGAAATACATGTGAAAAACTAAAGTGATAAGATGCCAAAAAGATGTTATTTCTTTGACCCAACAACCCATAGAATAGATTATATCCCTACAGGTGGTTCCCACCATCAACCCTTGTGATGAGAACTAAACCCCACACAAACCAACTTAAACTCATTGGCAATTACCAAGATGAAATGCTAAATATAGACTATTTACTTAATGAATAGACATGTTCTTCCTAATCAAAATATGCCATTTATTTAATAAAAATATATATCATAACTAATTATCATTACATAGCCATATGTAGTGATCTAGTATAGTAAAAAGTAGAGCATGTTAGTCCATAAAAGTACATTGTTTTATAAAATAATTTTTCATTGGCCTAACATGTTGAACATTAATTTCTAATTGAATTTTAATCAATAACATCTTAGGAGGAAACACATGCTCTTAACCATTAAGCCCACTCAAAGAAAAGATGTGAGTTAAAAGAAAATTCTATAAGTAAATGGTACATAACATATTCATTTTCCTTCCAATTTTCCTTCCAATTTAAATTAATGTGGATGTAGCATGAGCGGAGACTATTAGCTTCTTTGTTACGAGATAGTTTCACCTTTTTATTTCCACTATGTTCCCACGAAGAATCTCCAATCACCTTTATTTGTAAGTCCAATAATTATGACGTATAAAATTGAAACTTTGGACTTTATTGTAAAAGGGAAGGAGGAGAAGACCACCACATATTCCATTTGAGTATTGGAGTTGAAATTTTGGAGTTTTTAGTTAAAATTTGGGAAATGTTTTTGTTAAATTATTAATTTTTTTTCTTTTTTTTTTTTTTTAATTTTTTGAATGTATAAATAAATTTAGTATTTAAAAAATTAACAATTCAAATTTATAATTTTAACAAAATTTTATAAATTTTAAACAATTTAATTAAAATATATATTTATTTTTTTTAACATAAATCAAATAAAATTAAATTTAACTACTTTTAAATCTGTAATAATCGTAAATTATAAAATAAATAAAACATTAAATTTTATTTTTTACATATAATAACATCTTAATATATAACTATATATCATTGGATGTAATTATATATATATTATATTTTCTATTTATCATTATAAATAGAGCTTAAATTTTATAAATTTTGACCAAATTTCTAACCTACTTGTTCCCTGCTCCAACTCCACTCTTCCATATTTCAAATGCTTTTACAATCTAGATATTATTAGATACGGAAGCACCTAGACATTTCGTCTGGACCCTGATTACCACCACCATTAAATTTGCACTCTGGTACGATAGGATAGTGTATGGTTCACATGCAAATTTCAATAGGAGAGAATTTTGTTTTAGAGTAGTTTAATAAGGTTATAATTTTATTTAGAAAATATTGTAAATTTTTGTGAGATTTTGATTAAAAATCAGTATAAATTTTAGAAAATTTGAGTTATATTTGTTAGAATTTTAGAAAATTTGAGTTATATTTGTTTAGAATTTTGGGTGTTGCAGAAGTTTTTGATGAATTTATTTCTACTATCAAAAAATTATTTAAATATTTTTATGGTTGGATTTAAAAATTATTCTGGAAAAATATGACTTTCCACGCTAAATTGTAGGATACAAGCTCATGGTCGCTTAGAACCCACTCGGCCACTTTTCTGGTACTATTTGATGCAAGCTCATCACTAAGCTTGCTAATCCCCACAACACCCAAACTTCTTCTGCTAAATGCACTTCATTCAATTCCAGTTTAAACATACTTATCGGGATCTAAATTCCATATAGAAACAAATTCTAGCGATAATTTCCTAAAGGGCGAGTGCCTCTATGCTAGTGAACTGTATTATATTTCCAAGTGGGAGAGTCGAAAGGCCAACTCTCTTCGAGTATGGCCAAGAATTGCCTGGCATTTGTAGCAACACCTCTGTAGTCTACCTTGATCCTTAGGATCCGCCTACGTGACACCATCCTATTTAATATAATTCTCATTCCTTGTTACATAGCCCCTGGAGCCAAAATCCTCTTTGTTTCTCACTACGCTTTACTGAAACTAACCGTTATGACCAAGGTTTATGACCAAGCGCTATGCAATAGCATAGCTGACGTGTCCCGGTGTTGGAAGCCCAACATATTAAATAATGGCACTTATAAATGTTGTCGGGGGCAGAACCTCCGGATGAGACCCACTCTGCCACGTCAGCATGTACAACAATGCTCGACATGTAGCCTTGGGTGTTTCAAAATTATATTATCCCATCACCAACTTCGGTCTCTAGGGTTTTGGTGTTTGGAATTGATTTGCAAAGAATCCCACCAGTGTTTAAATCTCTGGAGGCGTCACCCATATGCACGTAGTGTAGAAAGATACAACCAATAAAAAAGCAAGTCCCATCACCAACTTCGGCCTCTGGAGTTTTGGTGTTTGGAATTGATTTGCAAAGAATCCCACCCGTGTTTTGCATTAACAACACATATTTTTCAGCTTTAGAAGGAGAAGCTACTTGCTTTAGGTGTCACATGACACACTTCATATGACTAGACATGTTGAGAGAGTAGTGTGAATAGGAAAATTTACATTTTCCTTTTTGTTTTTTCTAAGTTTAAATGGTAAAATTTATGTTTGTTTTTAAAATTGGTTACGATAAATATTAAATTTCATGCAATATGTTAATGATTGATTTGTTCTTTTTTATCTTATTTCCAAAATGAAAGCAATGTGGTATTTTTCTCATTGCATTTATGTAAAGTTACATTTAAAAGTAATAAAATATCATTTACATTAATAAATTAAATAATAATAATAAATAATGTAGCACTATAATTTTTATCTTAATTTTCTATCAATTTTATATAGAGATAAAGTAATTGAAAGTAAAAAAGTTAATTTACTTTTTAGGATGAGGGAGATATCTAATTTTTCTCTACCATTGACATTCAGAGATGTCATGTAAAAATAATAAAATTTCTACAACCCACTATAAGGAAGATGTAGTGACTTAACCTTAGATTTAAAAATAATAAAAAATACTTACAATAACAATTAAAAAAATAGTATTACAAAAAAATCAATGTATATTATAAAAAATATTCAATTTCCACTTTAATTTACTTCAATTTTATATAGAGATAAACTTATTGAAAGAAAGAAAAAATAATAATTACTCTATAATATTTTAGAAATATGTATTTCCTTCACTATTTAATATGGAGTTAACAAATACCATATAAGTTTCTATGTTTAGTTGGCATATAAAAGTTAAAATAAAATATGCAAATAACACATAAATGTTTTGTTATTAGCCT
>APFE031331966.1:0-10162 GCA_000404065.3 Pinus taeda
AAGGGTTATTGTTTACATTGTGATGCCAATTTGCCCTGGAGGTGTCCCTACCATTGCAGTTGTGCAGAAAAATTAAAGGGTTGTTGTTTACATTTTGATGCCAATTTGCCCTGGAGGTGTCCCTACCATTGCAGTTGTGCAGAAAAATTAAAGGGTTGTTGTTTACATTGTGATGCCAATTTGCCCTGGAGGTGTCCCTACCATTGCAGTTGTGCAGAAAAATTAAAGGGTTGTTGTTTACATTTTGATGCCAATTTGCCCTGGAGGTGTCCCTACCATTGCAGTTGTGCAGAAAAATTAAAGGGTTGTTGTTTACATTTTGATGCCAATTTGCCCTGGAGGTGTCCCTACCATTGCAGTTGTGCAGAAAAATTAAAGGGTTGTTGTTTACATTTTGATGCCAATTTGCCCTGGAGGTGTCCCTACCATTGCAGTTGTGCAGAAAAACTAGAGGGTTGTTGTTTACATTGTGATGCCAATTTGGCCTGCAGGTGTCCCTACACGTGTCCCTACCCATGCAATTGTGCATGAAAATTAGAGGGTTGTTGTTTACATTGTGATGCCAATTTGGCCTGCAGGTGTCCCTACACATTTGTCCCTACCCATGCAATTGTGCATGAAATACTTTTCTGTAATGTACAATAACTAGTCTAATCCCCACTTCCTATCTAAGCATGCTACGAACCTAAACTTTCTACCTTTTAAGGGTTCTCCCGCCTTCTAGAAGCTCAAACCACCTTCTCCATTCAAAAGCCAGGAACATCAATAACATCTGAGAACACAACACCAAATAAATAGGATATAGGATATCTTAGAATAAACACAAACTGCTCCCCTTTACGGATACTTAAAGAAAACACTATTAGCAATCAAATGCATTGAAGACACTCAGGAATAAAATGCATTCAAGTCGTTTGCAGCTCAACCTTGAAATATATATAATTTTTCACTAGCTTGATTTTTAAGTTAAGTGGAACAAATCATGACACTCTTTTAACCGAAACTTCAAATTCCGTAAAATCTAGACATATAGAACTGTTAAAGAAGTCCACTATAGGGAGAAAACACTGTTAGCAATAAAATGCATTGAAGACACTGTCAGGTTTGCAGCTCAACCTTGAAATATATATAGTTTTGCACTAAATTGATTTTTAAGTTAAGTGGGAAAAATCATGACACTCTTTGAACCAAAACTTCAAATTCCATAAAATATAGACATGTAGAACTGTTAAAGAAGTCCACTATAGGGCTACTATTGAGAGCTAATTATGAAGATACTCGGTTCATTTATTTCACAATGTATTAATTTTAAAGTACAGAAACATTATTTGCTCAATGTATTAATTTTGAAGTACAGGAACATTATTTGCTATATTTGTGTTAGCACGAAGGGCACACAGTGCTGGGCCCAACATAAATATATGGTTTATGGTGCAATTTACAATATCCAAATTGCTGACCAGCATAGAAACTAATTTTGAAGTACAAGAACATTACTTGTATTAGCACAAAGGGCAAACAGTCCTGGGCCCAACATTTGTATTAGCACGAAGGGCACAGTGCTGGGCCCAACATAAATATGTGGTTTATGTTGCAATTTACAATATCCAAATTGCTGACCAGTATAGAAACTAATTTTAAAGTACAGGAACATTACTTGTATTATCACAAAGGGTACACAGTGCTGGGCCCAAAATAAATATGTGGTTTATGGTGCAATTTACAATATCCAAATTGTTGTCCAACATAAAAACTAACTAGGAAAGAAAACCAGTCTATTGGGGGGCAATATTGTTTTTACAGGCTAAACATTGGATCCAAGAACTGTTAGACATAAATAAGAATTGTTACACTTGAATATGAAGATGCCACTAGAACCGAATAAGAGATGGGAAGACGATGAGGATCCTCAGAGTTTGTTTGTGATTGATGATAAACTTCTGCTATGTCCTTCAATTTCTGAAGGGGGCTTGCAAATCTGATTTGATAGGAACAGCCCAAAAAACATTGCTATGATTTCCTTCGATTTCTGACTTAGGTTGAATCATTAGACCTGATGTCCTTCGATTTCTGACATAAGTTGAATCATTAGACCTGAATATGATGATGCCACTAGAACTGAATGAGGGATGTGAAGACTGAGAATCCCCAGAGTTTGTGATTGATGATAACCCTGTACTATGATGTCCTTCGATTTCTAAGAACAGCCCAAAAAGACATCTATGCCATCTTTTTAAAGCTCCTTTGCTTAATTCATCGCCTATATTAGTGTTTTGGACTATTGTGGCAGACAACATTTACCAAGTATTACTTTTGAATGGAGATAGATAATAAGGTAACAAAGACTTTTCCTCCCAACACTTTTAGTCAGTCTATCGGTGTATTTCATGCTTCAGAGCAAATTTTCTTTCTTGAGGATTGACCTTAATCATGGCTTTTTCTTTCTTGAAGCTCGACCTTGATCATGGCCTTGCAGTGACAGTTTACTGCACCGTCCCAACTCCTCTTCCTACCACTTATCTTAATTTGCATCATTGATAGTTGTTTTACTACAAGTCTTGAGTTTGTCAAAGTTCCCATCCATTCCCATGCTGCTTTGGAACAATTCTATGTGTTCCCTTGCCCTCCATTCCCATCATTCATTGTTGTTTTTCTACAAGCCTTGAGTTTTTCGAAGTTCCAGTCCATTCCATGCTGCTCTGGAACAATTCTCTGTGTTTCCTTGCCCTCCATTCCCATTAAGCAACATGCTGCTTTGGAACAATTTTGTGTTCCCTTGCCCTCCATTTCCATCATTGATTGTTGTTTTTCTACAAGTCTTGAGTTTGTCAAATTACCAATCCATTTCCATGCTGCTCTGGAGAAATTCTCTGTGTTTCCTTGCCCTCCATTCCCATCAAGTTGCTTAATAGCGACAGCCTGTGCATAATGAATAAGCACAAACTTGGAAGAATAAATATATGAAAAGAACTAAACTAAACATAAACAATAGGTCAGATCAATTGCCTATCGCCATAGAAGTATTATGTAAACAATGTTCAAATCCTCGAGGGTCAGCCAACCAAAAAATCCTAAACAAATAAAAAATGTCAGCATAGTAAAATAGGTTTGTAATTACTACCTTTGAATGGAGATATGCTAGCAAAAGCTTTTTTTGCATTTAGCATCCAATCCATTTTTTCCTCTCAGCCCTTTTAGTATGTGCATTTCATGTTCACTGCAAATTTTCTTTCTTCTTTCTTGAGGATCAACCTTGATCATGTCCAGTGATGGTTTTACTGCAGTGATCTTTTTACTGCACCATCCTAACTCCTCTTCCCACCACTTATCTTAGTTTGCATCATTGTTGTTTTTTTTTTACAGGTATCGAGTTTGTCAAAGTTTCCAAAGTTTCCATGCTTCCCTGGTACAACTCTCTGCAACTCCATTCCCGTCAAGTTGTTGACAGCCTGTATACAATGAATACGCACAAATTTACAAACATAAATATATAAAACTTTAAAAGCAGTTAAACTAACAAGGGTAAAAAAAAAAAAAGTGGGATAGCTTACCACAAACCTTAGTATCATGGATAGATATAACTTCTGAAAAGTACAAAGCTTAGCAACCACACACAAAATTGAGGCAAACTTGGGTGCTTAGAATCCTCGATATAGTTAGATCAGCCCGAAATTGAAAAGGTCATACGTTCAACATGGTTCAATTTGCTTGTCACGTTGCCCTTTAGTGTCGATTAAATGAATCCAGAAATACAAAGGTAGAGTGAGTATGACCAATAGACGGGGCTAAAGATAGCAATGGTATATGGGGAGGGTGACCAATGATGGGCAGAGGTGAAGTAGGTAGTATCCCTGTCTTTGATCTCCTGCCTGACATGCACGCAGTGGGACATTTACGGTCAAAGGAACAAGATATAAGGAACTAAGGTCCAAAGCCTACAAAGAAATTAAAGTTTGGACAAAGCATTGGTTGGGACAAGAACAAAGCCTGGTCCTACACATGGCAAGATATAACAATAATTCATTTCTCTTTTCAAAAGTAATTGCAACAAATGACAATATTCATTTATATTTTTATATCTTAACGGGAACATAATGCACATATATTGTTCCAAAAGCTTAAATGTTGACCTTTGCTTGTGCTTCTGTTAGTTTTAGAGAAGCTTCAACCTTCAGGGCTTTAGTCTCATGTTTCTGTGGCCCTCTTCAAAAGTCTAATTTGCGAGGGCTTGCAGTGACGGTTTACTGCACAGTCCCAACTCTTCTTCCTACCACTTATCTTAATTTACATCATTGATTGTCATTTTCAAGTCTTGAGTTTGTCAAAGTTCCCATGCATTTACATGATGTTCTGGCACAATTCTCTGTTTCCTTGCCCTCTATTCCAATCAAATTGCCTAATAGTGACAACCTGTGTGCAATGAACAAGCACAAACTTGGAAAAATAAATATATGAAAAGAATTGAACTAACCATAAACAAATAAAAAATGTCACCAAAATAGGTCTGTAATTACTACCTTTGAATGTAGATATGCTAACAGAAACTTGTGTATTTAGCATCCAATCTATGTATTTCATGTTCACTGCAAATTTTCTTTCTTCCTTCTTGAGGCACAACCTCGCTCATGGCTTGCAGTGGTCGTTTTACTGCACCACCCCAACTCTTGTTCCTACCACTTATCTTACTTTGCCTCATTGATTGTAGGAAATCATTGACTGTTGTTTTTCTACAGGTCTCAATTTTGTCAAAGTTTCCATGCTGCCCTGGCACAACTCTCTGCAACTCCATTCCCGTCAAATTGTTGACAGCCTGTGCACAATTAATAATTGAAAACTTAGAAAAATAAATATATGAAAGCAAACAAACTAACAATGGTAAAAAAATAAACAAGTGGGCTAGCTTAGCATAAACCTTGGTATCATGGATAAATATAACTTCTGAAATGTACAAAGCTTAGCAACCAAAATAAGAGTCACAAATGCTTGCTGCCATACAAAATTGAGGCAAAACCCGGGGCTTAGATTTCCCAGTATAGTTAGATCAGCACCGAAACGGAAGAGGCCATACATTTAACATGTTTCAATTCGCTTGTCAGGTTGCCCTTTATTGTTGCTTCAATGAATCCAGAGATAAAAGGCACAATGAGTATGATAAATGGGCAGGGCTAAATATAGCAATGGTATATGGGGAGGGTGACCAATGATGGCAAGAGGTGAGGTACGTAGCATCCCTGTCTTTGATCTCCTGCCCAAACTGCATGCAGTGGAACATTTATGGTCCAAGGAATCAAGGCCCCAAGCCTCCAAGCAATAAAAGTTTGGACAATGCATTGGTTGCTACAAGAACAAATCCTCATCCTACACATGGCAAGATATAACAATAATTCATTTCTATTTTAAAAAATAATTGCATCAAATGACAATATTCATTTATATTTTTTAGTCTTTACAGGAGGAGAAAGCACATATATTGCTCCAAAAGCTTAAAAGTGGACCTGTGTTTCTATTAGTTTTAGAGAAGCTTCAGTTCTTTAGTCTCGTGTTTATGTAGCCCCAAAATCTTCAAAAGTCTAATTTGTGAGCCCTTTGCGAGCCCTTGAAACCTAATGTAAAAATATAGAACATAGTGAATAAAGTCTTCACATTTCCATAGTTTACCACCAGTGTGTGCTTTCTTTTCATCTTGTTTATCTTCACATGATTTCTTTTCTATGGTCAATGCTTTCCATTGCTTTCCATTTAGTTCTTATAAAAGCTCCCATATCCTTGAAAATCGTATTTGGATTCTCATATTTCACCAATTGGTGATAATAACATAGTGAATTGGAGCATATAATTAAAATGAACATTCTTAAAAAAAACATGTGAAGCATTCATATAATAGAAATCAAAGTCTTTCCTATAGAAGTAAATCAGAAGGCCATCAAATATTTTGTTCGGTTTACAATAGACTAGAGCATTATATGACAATGGGGAAATGCATTTTTTCTATGTGCATGTGATGATATGATGGAGTACTGAAGTTTTTAAGGAATCTAAATTTCCTTCAAGCCTAATATCGTAAGAAAGACAACGATCAAGCATAAGGGCACCACTCTCAAAAAACTTTTTGGTTAATAACTTAATTCCCTTTAGAATAAAAACAATTAGCATTTGGTTTCCATTTGGTTTCCATTTGGTTTCCTTCAACATCGACCATTGTTTGCTAGTAAGACCCACTTGAGTCCATTGTCCTTGGGGGAACAATATATGCTGAAGAAGGTCTCTTTGGCCTGTTTGGACCACTTCTTCATAGGAGTCCACATCAAAACCCTATTTAGTTTTAGCTGGTCTATGTTCCTAGGTTTTATGAGGCTAGGTTTCCTATGTTAGTGTGTGGAGTTAAGGCCCAACGAAAGTTGATTGAAAAATGCTAAAAACATGTATTTAGAATGAGGCATGAGGCTTCGTCTCAAAATAGGTTAGTGTGTGAATTAAGACCCAAATAAAGTTGATTGAAGAATGGCAGAAAACTACGTGTGTGGAGTTAAGGCCCAACTAGAGTTGATTGAAGAATGGAAAAAACATGTATTTAGAATGAGGTATGAGGCTTCGTCTCCAAATAGGTTAGTGTGTGAATTAAGGCCCAACTAGAGTTGATTGAAGAATGACAGAAAACTAAATGTACGATAAGGCTAAATAGAGCTGTTGGAGTGAGGTTGAAACCAGACCCCTCCATAAACCCTACATGTACCAAAGTTGAATGCACTCTTTCCTAGCCTTGTAGGAGGCCAATTTTTTATGTTCGTTATATTGCCTAGCCATGGTAAATTTATGTCAAATGTGCATTTATCTATGACAGAATGATGTAAGAAGTCCATGATGCTCTTGGCTCCTTCCTAAAAACATGAAGCAACCATATAGAAAGTTGTAGATATTATGGAGCTGAGAAGAAAAACGTGTCATGTTGTAATGAAAATGTTGAGATTGGAATACACGTAAGAAACCCACACTCTCTAGTGAGACAAATTGTTTGGAAGTTAGTACCCCTCCCAATTGTGGATGAAAACTAGAATGGTCATAACATGGATTTAACCTTTTGTTTTCTTTCATCCATATCTACAAACTGCTTAGTACCCCTTCCAATTGTAGATGAAAACTAGTATGGTCATAACATGGACCCAAACTTTTGTTCTCTTTCATCCATATCTACAAACTCACAAACTGCTAGTACCCCTGTCAATTGTAGATGAAAACTAGTATGGCCATAACATAGATTTAAACTTTGTTTTCTTTCATCCATATCTACAAACTCACAAACTGCTTAGTACCCCTCCCAATTGTAGATGAAAACTAGTATGGTCATAACATGGATTTAAACTTTTGTTCTCTTTCATCTATATCTACAAACTCGCAAACTGCTTCATACCCCTAACAATTGTAGAGGAAAACTAGTATGGTCACAACACGGATTTAAACTTTTTGTTTTCTTTCATCCATATCTACAAACTCACAAATTGCTTGGTACCCCTCCCAGTTTTAGATGACTTTTGTTTCTTTCATCCATATCTACAAACTCACAAATTGCTTAGTACCCCTCCCAATTGTAGATGAAAACTAGTGTGGTCATGACATGGATTTAAACTTTTGTTTTATTTCATCCATATCTACAAACTCTAATCAATAAGAAAAGAAAGTTTTGCTTGTGCCTAAAGATTCCAATTACCTTCATTTACCTATATTGCCTATAAGAAATTCACATTAACACATATGATATAAGAAGCAACAAGAGTTCAATTAAAACAAAGTGGAACAATTAAATTATGTAGCAACAAACTAGTGAATTCTCTCATACATACCTCCATCTTTGCCCATTACATCTGTTGAATCTTCATCAGCCTTAAACCCACAATATGTGTTGTTAAGGCTTGCCTTAATTTCCCCACTCACGGAACCCAAAACAAAAATCATGAACAAAAGTAAAAAAAAATAATATATATAAACCAAAAAAAAATGAAAAACAAAAATCCAAAATTCAATTTAGCATGGCCATGCTCACAAATGTAAAAAAATAACAGCCATAGCTGTAAAAAGAAAACAAAGGAACAACAAACAATAGCAAAAGATACAAACAAAAACAACAAAACAAATTGAAAGTAATAAAAAAAACAAAGAAAGAGAAATAGTAGACACTTCTCTGTAATCCCAAAAAAAATCCTAGCCAATCAAGGGCACTTAAGGGCATCCTGCACATCAAAAAAATAGAAGAGTATTAAATAGAGACCATAAAATCTTATGAAAAATATAAAACAAAGACCAACATGAGGATTTCATAGCAGATAGCATGGATTTTGCACCAAAAGAGAACTTACCTCTACCACTACCTCTCCACTATAATATAGTGTTTCTCAAATAGATATTTCAATTGTTTCATCAATAATCCTGTGTCATTTTCCCTACATTTCATTGCACTCAATTATTAAATAAACAACAAAGAAATTCAGATGCCTCTAATTTAAATGAACACAAATGAGCCTAAAATTTGTATTGACAAAATGCTCTTGTATATCCATATTTCTCCTTTTACCTGAACTTACCATTGATTTTAGTTCACTCTCAGTAGTTGAGTTGAGTCCTTTATTGTTTCAAATGTGCTATTTTTTTATCAGTTTGTAACAGATATTGGAATTGGTGAACCTTGATTTACATGCCCAAGCATAGTATCACCTGCAGCCTTGACATTACATGGACTTATATTTGGTGTCTAACCTGCAATATCATCAAACTCGAGGTGGAGAAAATAGTTCTATTAAATAAATGGTGGATGTTTACTGCAATAATCGCTTTTGATATGGTCTTTTCACACAACTAAACTTATATAATATGCTTATATGAAGAGTTTAATTTATTATCCACACCTTGAGGAGAGTTGATGTCATTTGAAGTGGATGTTGAATTGGTTTGTTCATATAGATCCAGCATTCGGTTGCACAAAATTAGCACAGAAATTAACAATTGTAGTGGGTAAATGCCTACATGTCACAAATTGACAAATCACTTACAATAGCCAATCCCCTATTTCCAAATATATCTCACCTAACAACAATTACTGCGTATGCGCAATCAAAGAACATTTTTAGATATGATGACATTATGCAAAGTTTGAACATATTAAAACACCAAATTATATCAAAGAAAATAAGATAACCCTCACGCTGGTGAGGAGTCGCATCAAAATCCCCCCACAAAGGCTTCTCTCCATCTAATGGTTGTTTAACCATCAAAATCTTAACAGCAAGAGAGATAGTTCCAACAGCGATATGTGAAGGCCTGCACTGGAGGTAGAGAGTTGTAATTCCTATAACACATAAAGCAATTTTCTAATATTGTTGAAAATCCAGAGCTACATGCATTCCAAACATCATAAAATATTGAAGAACAAGGATAAAAGGCTAGAACACTCACCCATTATTCACAAAATTGCATGTTACTTGTGCTAAAGAATTTTCCGCAACATTAAAACTCTTGATTGCATAAACAAGATATTTGTATGTATGTTACGTGATAAAAGCAAAGGCCAGTGTGGAAAGAAGAACCTACTATGCCACTAGTACCACCAATTGCTGTTATCCATAACACTCAAGAAAACCAAATTTAAATATCATAAAGCAAGTTGCATAAACACAACTAAGAATGCTACACAAACATTGAATCCATAAAATACATCCAAAATGTTAGCTCCTTAAAGTTCATTAGAAAAAAAAGACAAAACATGGTGCAACATTAAGTTCTGCACTGTTCTAAATAGTACCTTTTCTCTACTACATTCAGCAGCAGTTGGGTTCCTCTTTTGCTGAATGTCCTACGCCAGCATTGTGACATCTCAAGGAAGCACATAAGTTTCTTCTACCTTGCCAGAAAGAAACATACATGCAGTCACAATAGTCTACACAAAGAAGTACATATAACTAATCATAAAAAGGTTGTAACTTGTATTAGATACAACATTTGGACTGATCACAATATCTATCCCCAACAATATTCTAAATTGAACAAAAAAACAAAGACTTACAAATGTGAAAGTTTAGCCCACAAACCAAAAATGAATTATATAGATATTAGCTAATATCTTCTTGAATGCTTTATAATGTTTTATAAATTCAGTCTACTCCGATCTCCATCC
>APFE031331977.1:11248-23673 GCA_000404065.3 Pinus taeda
TATATAGAAAGGAGGTCTTTTCATTTGTATCATCCAAGAATTTTTCATTTATGTAATGTAAAGGAGGTTGTCCCCTCGAAGAGGCTAAATTCTAAGGCGTTGATCTATCTTTTCTCTCTTTTATTGAGCTGGTTTCATAACGGAAACACTGTAAAAGTTGCAGGAGAAGTATAAGGCATGGCATGATCAAGACAGAACAAAGAAATCATTCAAAGTGGGAGACATAGTATGGCTATAGTTGAACAAGGAGAGGTTGTAGGGGCCTAGTAAAAAAATCAAGACTCTAAGGTATGGTCCCTTTGATATACTGGAAAAGGTGGGTGATAATGCCTATCGACTCATTTTACCACCATATTTGTGCATTTACTCAACTGTGAATGTAAAGAATTTGAAACTCCGAGCCTTCCATGCTAGATTAGGAAGAAGAACAAGTTCTACCTTTTGTGGAGGATTTAGAACCAGACGCTTAGGCGGAGTTGATAAAAGATACAGTTTTGCAGAATTAGTCTACAACTATAAGACATGGGCAACATGACCTTTGGTAGATTCGTTTGAAGGGACAACTTCTAGGCAAAGCTAAATGGTACACCAGAGAGAAGGTGGAGGAAAAATTTCCTCACCTCATTCAATAAAATATTTTATGGACCAAAATCCTCCAAAAATGGGGAGGTGTGATTTGAATTGGATCATTATATTCTTTTCCATCCATCTTTGTGCATTTGGAGTGAAAAAGTGGAGGAATCATCTCACATGACCGTTTTTACCGGCAGGAACCAATTTCACAAAATGAGGTCTAAAACCTTCCGAGAGTGTTTTGGGCATAAAATTCCTTTTTTTGGAGGTAAAACTTTGCTGCTTTGGCATCACACATTTTTATGTTATTCTATAAAGAGAGACCTATACAAAAGTGCAAGAAGTGCATCAATCAGAGCCCGTATACAAACATTATGCCACTGAGAAGTTGACCTTCCTGTTTACACACATATAGTTTGGGAGGATGTTGCATCAACCTTGATTATTCATGGAAAAGGGGCTACAAATGTGTTTTTGATGTAAAAGACTCTAGAAGAGTATATTTTATAACTCTAGTTAATATTTCATGTAGTCATACTTAACCACTAGTAGGTTATCGGGTTGCGTTATAACCAAGCCACCAGGAGGAAGATGTATTCCATTCTTTTGAGAAAATTTTATTCCATAGCTGAGAAAAGATAGCCAGGAGAGATACGAAGTAGAGCACATAGAGAGGATATGTGCACTATAGTAGCCCACGACATTACTTCTTTGTACCTGCAACCATATTTCCATATAGAGAAAGAGAGCGAAGTGGCCTCACCTTCCAGCTGTTTTTTCTCCTCAAAATGTTTCCCAAAGAGCATATCTTATGTCTTGTATGTGTGCGCTTATTTTTTCATTCTCTACTTTTTTGTATAATTTTCATTCACATGCATGAACTAATTACACTTAAATCCACAGATCTTAAAGTTTAATAAACTGTAATAAAGTAGAATTGTCAGAGTTTTAATATAACCAGGCCACTAGGAGGAAGATGCATTCCATTCTTTCGAGAAAATTTTGTTCAATAGCTGAGCAAAGATAGCCAGGAGAGATAGGAAGTAGAGCACACAATGGGGATATGTGCATTGTAGCAGCCCATGGGCCACTGACATTACTTCTTTGTACTTCCAATCATATTTCCATATAGAGAAAGAGAGCGAAGTGGCCTCACCTTCCAGCTAGTTTTTCTCCTGAAAGGGTTTCCCGAAGAGCATATCTTGTGTCTTGTGTGTGTGCGCGCTTATTTTTTTGTTCTCTATTTTTTTGTATAATTTTCATTCACATGCATGAACTAATTACACCTAAATCCACAGATCTTAAAGTTTAATAAAGTTTAATAACATAGAATTTTCAGAGTTTTAATACAATATTATTAGATATGTTGTGATGAACTGTCTAGTGGAATATCCACGATAGTTTACGAATCAAGCATAGTAATGGGGAGCATGTGGTACTTGGACTTACGTGTCTCGTTCCAAATTTTAGGGTGTAGAGACTTTTTCAGTTACCTAGAGGAGAAATATCTCCAAATGAACATCGAGCTAGGTGATGATGGAAGGTATAGTGCTACCGGGGTTGGTACAATCACCTTTTAGAGGGATTTGGCTCCCCTCTCAGACTCAAGGATTTCATTTTCATGCCAGGCCTAAAGAAAATCTCATCTTTGTTGCAGTTTTGGAATACTGTAGTTATGATGTGATCTTTAGCATAGGGAAACATTCCCAAGACACAGCCTCAGGACAGGTGAAACAGATCAAGGTTCATGTGAAGAACTTGTATAAGCTATATATGGAAGACTGTGTTTCATTAAGCACTAAGGCATAGAAAGTGTAGGGCTGTGATGTTGGTGAACTTTGGCACAAAAGACTTGGTCATTTGCATCATGGTGCCTTAAATATTATGGAACAATTAATCACTGGTCTCCTTAAAGGATCACTTGAGTACTAGGATGTATGCAAATGATGTACCTTGGGGAAGTACATAAAATCCAAATTCCATGATTAGAACAACAAAGCGCATGCAGTCTCAGAAAGGATCCAATCTAATGTCTCTAGACCTTTCTCGATATCATCTTTTGCCAAACCAAAATATTTTGTCATTTTTATTGATGGATTCTCATGGAAGTGTTGGATATTCTTCATGCAGAAGAAAGATGAGACATTCTCCAAGTTTGTATAATATAAGGCACTGGATGAGAAAGAAACCGACAAGAAGTTGAAGGCCCTTAGGAGTGATAATTGAGGTGAGTAAGTGTGAAATGAATTAAAAATAAATTATGCGAAAGAAGGAATCCAACGAGAGTTGATAACATTTGACAACCCACAAAAGAATGGGGTGGGTGATAGAAAGAACCATAGCATTTTGGGAGAAGTGAGGGAAATGTTGCGTGACCAAGTCCTACCTCAACATTTGTGGGCTAAGGCATGCAACACAACAATCTATTTAAAGAATCAGAGTCCTCATGGGATTCTTTCCATGACTACATCAGAGGAGGACTTCTCAAAGAGAATCTAGATGTGTCACACTTATGAATCTTGAGTCGACAACAGAATTGGGATATTTGTGGGTTACATAGAAACTCCCCATAACTACCGTGTGCACTTCCCATCCCTTAGTGTTATACAATATGTTGTCACACTCCCAATGCCATATCATAATATGTTACACTTTGTGTCCTCAATTCCACAAGTGTCACAACGTGATGAAAGCTCACCATGAAACATGTTTAAAACAACCCTGAAGAAAAGGAAGAAAACTTGCCTTGAAATAATTTTGAAGATCTTGTCAAAAATTTTGTTTTACATGCTCAACACTACTTTTAGTAGGAAAATCCATGCTGATAAGCTTTTGCATAACTAGTGACTAGCGCTACTAGCACAAATTTTATCATGAAAAACCGCGTTGATCATCTTAAGGGAGTTTTTCCAAAAATGGAGGAGAAGCTTATCTTACTAGAATTCTCGGGAATGGAAAGTTGATAGAGGTGAATGAAGATTCACTACAACAAAAAATGTCATTGGTGAGGGTCATGCCTATGATGAACCTTTAAGGTCCATCACCAATGTCACATATGGTGACGGTCCTTAAAAAAGTGTTGTTATAAGTGTATATAGTGATGGTCCTTTCAGGTTTTTCACTAAAGCCATTTACAATGAATCTTTTGGTGAGGGTCATTAAAGGCCCATCACTAATTCTGTCTTTCGTGACACTTGTACTGATGATCATTTATTGATCCTCACCAATGCTCTTTTTGGTAACTTTTGGTGATGGTCAAAAAATGTTCATCATCATTGATCATTCCAATGAGTTTTTGATGACGTTATGTGCTTGTTACTATAATTTTTGTCAAAATATAACGTTTTAAGATCATCGTTGTGGAGTCTTTTTTATTATGTGTCCAAGGCGATAGTGGTTAGATTCATTCAATTTGTTAAGAAGTAATTAGTGTGTATCATTTCCCTCAAACAATGAGAAGATAATTTTCCTATGATTCAACACATGATTCATCTCTACTATGTTTATTATCTAACAAATTCCGCTTAGTTAAAGTTCCACTATTGTGTGTAGGAACTATATTATTTAATACATAATCAAGGTCTGTTAATTCTATTAATGAGAGATACCTTAACATGCTTTGGCACAAACTAACATTCCTTGGCACCTCACATGTCTTGGATCATCTTTGTACCTAGAACATCTTCCCATGACTAGGACGCCTAAGCACATGTTGGCATGCCCTAACACAACATATAACTCTCCTAGCATGTGTTGGCATGCCCTATAGTCCCTAGCATGCCCTGGAACACCTTAGCATGCATTGACATACATTAACACTTGGCACACATTGGCACTTCGCATGTATTGGAACCCATTATTTGTGTGCCTAGCATGCCCATTTTGAAAAAGATAAAGTCCTGACTTATTAACCATCTTATGTGTTCATTTCCTTGCATTTTACCTTGGTTATTCCTTTTGTTTTCTTGGCACTCCTTGACACACATTGGCGTACCCTGGCACCTTGCACATCCTAACATGCCTTATCACCTTCCATGTCTTGGCATCCCTTGGCACTATTTGGCACATGTTAGCACACACTAGAATTGAATAGCACACTCTGGCACTTATTGACATGCCCTTATATTCCCTAGCATGCATTACCAATTCTTAGCATACCTTGTCACTCCCCCATTGGCATGAAAACTAGTACTTATTAACACTCCCTGACACATGCTCATATTCATTGCACCTAATAGCACTCCTTGTTCACGCATGTCCAAGATCAACTTGTCCCACTTAACTACTTTTAAAGACAAGGATCACATCTAACCATGGCCATAAAACAACTAAGAAACATATATTACACAGGAAATATTTCACATGTATGACCAATTCAAAAAAATAGTATAGCATTAACTAAGCGTTTGCAAGAACCATAAGAGGCACAAGGCACATAAGATATAATCTGACACAAGCCGAGTGCCCTAAAACTTATACACAACAATGTACAATATGTAATTATATAGAATAGTTTAAAACACGAGCATGCAGCCAAAGTGTGCTACATCTCATATAAAAATAATAGCTAAAGGAAAAACATTGTTGTTCCAAACACAAAGTCTCTCTTTGTCTAAAATTGCTATGTCAAGCCCCTTATCGCAACCGTAGGTTTTGCTCCTGCAAATCCTATTATAATATTCTCCTAACACAATTCGTCCTTGGCACACTTGAATTCGATGGCACTCCTTGAAACACACTCTTATTCGTTACTTTCCATGCATTTTGACCGTGTTCTCCCTTGTGATGCCCTGACACTCCCTAACACTCCTCAACATGCATTGACATTGTCTGACATGTGTTATCATGCCTTTTCGTTCCATGGCATGCCCTGACCCTCCTTGGCTATCATGCCCTCATAACTACCCTTAAATAATTTGCAACTTGGGAACCCAACGAAGTCCTTGCTTGACTACAAGGGCTTGACCAAGTTATGGTTACTACAACTAGACTATGTTGTTGAATTTTGTAGCTTGGGAGGTACTCCAAAAGCCTAGTGAGATGGGTTTGTGTGATTTTAGTCACAAAATGATTTGTGGGCAAAGAACCCAAGTGAAGTGGTTTTGTTCCCAAGATGGGGTTCAAATCTAAAAGAAAAATAAAAAGGAAAATTAATATTTCCTAAGGTCTAAGTGGATAAAACTTGTAAGTTGTAGAGGGCTCCTAAGAGGCCTAGGAAAAGCTATTTAGGGAGGCCTTAGGATGAAGGGAAGACCATCGAGAGAGAAGGAGCTCATTTGGTCAAGGAGTCTAGGAGAGATGTAGTCATAAAGTAGGTTGAGTTAGAGGATCAAGTAAGGGCTACTAAAGGGAGGCCATGATCATCCAGCAAGAGTATGATCATCATGTGAGGGTTCACAAGAATGTCACATACCTTAAAGGGTTCGAGCTAGAAAGTAGGATGGCATATTGTTGGTTCTCTTATCGAATATCGAGGTCAAGAGAGACTTCTCATGAGAATTTGGGCATGTGATTTCAGTGGTGTCTCTATGCGAAGGCCGTATCAAATTATGAAATAACATAGAGGGTTGAGACCATGTCTTGTGTTGGCTAGTAGGCTGCAAGGACTATGATAAATACCAACATAAATGGAGGAGGGTCTACACTATATTTTAGGGCCATAACAAACGTAACCACATGAATAAAATTGACAGAGGTAACCCTAGTTTGAGGGTTCTATAGATCTGAATTTCATCTCAATATTCAGTCAAATAAATGCCCAAAGTCTATGGATCCATATGAGCTAGTTTAAGGCTCTTATGGAGGAAAGAGTTGCTGTTTTTTCTATGGGTGGATAAGATTTTTTCTAAAGAAATCAGAACATAATTATAATGCCCTAGCTAGGGTGGTTTCCTAACATGTTTAGTCCATATGGTATGCCCTTAAGACTATGACAAATCTAGGTAGAAGAAGAGGGGTTGTGACCCTAAGAGTGATGTTTATCTACGCAATATAGACCGCAAATCTGGAATATGGTTTGTAGAAGTATGTGTGGAGTTAGAAGATCCAAAGGAGGGTGGAACCTAAGCAAAATATTGAGTATAAGAAATGTTCCATATTAATAATGGAATGACATGAAGAGGAGTTGATTTTGGTGGACTGTTAGTGGATGATTTGTGACCCTAGTTCAGTCATCTACAGATTGTTAGAAGGATGATAAGAGGAATAGTTTAGATCTATTCATATACTGGACAACAAAGAAATTGGTACATAAGATCATTGATTTTAAGAGGAATCAAATCATTGTTAGGTGGAAAATTTGAAGAGTCCTAGATGAGGGCAGTTTTGAGGGCCCTAGACTAGTTAAATGATTGATTGTGGTTTGGAAGATTGATGGAAATACAAGTATAGATAGAGATTTTTTAGGTGGCTCTCAAAGAATATCCCTAAGTCTTGTACTTGTGAATGACAAAAAAGGTGGTATAATTTCAGGTGTATTGGGCCTAAGGATGTGCAGACTTTAAAGGACTAAAGTGGCAGTCAAGTGGGCCAGCCAATTAACCCTAGTTCACTGTATTGTAAAGGATTGATTTAATGAGAAGAATGGCATCCTCCATAGCCCTAGACTTGTCATCTTGGAGCTGTAGTGTGGAAAAAGTAGGCAGACCAAAGAGATGTTCACAAATGGAGTTGTTAACAGTTGATCGAAAACCTTAAGTGTTGCAGACCTTGAAGGACAAAGGCAACAACTAGAGGGAAAAGATTTTTTAGACGAGTTCAGTAACCTAAATGAGTTGAGCTCATTGATAGAGGAAAATTTAGGAGTTGCATAATGGGAGGCAAGAGGACATACTAGATGTGTTTAGGACATGTGGAATGAGAGGGTTGCCTGTGGCCACCATTAGTAAGTAGGTTAAGTGTTTTCTTGTTAAGGATAGATTGGTTGTCAAAGGAATAAAACCATATTCCTTGTATAATTGTGATTGTAAAGGGCCATGATCCCTCGTATGAGAGCTCTATCATGTTGTATTATAGTTTGTAATATAATGAATAAGGGTTTGAAAAAGTTAAAAATTGTCATGTGCACTAGTTGATTCCCTAATGTGTGAAGAGTTTGTTGTGCATTAAAGTAGATGTGTCGTGGCACTTGAGTATGTTTGCATCAACGATTCTAAGACCAAACCCAGATTATTATGTGCTTTGGAAATTCAAGATATGCCTTGTTCACCTAAGAACTACCTATATTTCATCTTCGACTACTCATGTCCAATCTCAACTCACCTCACTTAACAAGTTGCCAACACAAGAATCACATTCAACTGTGGTAGTAAAAGAACTAAGCAACATAGTTTACATCTTGACATGCAATATCACCTAAAATGTCTTAAAATTACTTGGCACTATGTGGCACATGTTAGCATCCCTTGCATTCCTTGGCATGCTTTGTCACTCCTGAGCACACACTACCACTCCCTGTCATACCCTAGAAGTCTAGCATACCCTGGAATTGCCTAGCATATATCCTTGTCACTCCCTTGTATATGCCATTTTTTCCTTAGACGAGCATATAGGGAAAAAGATGTATATGTCATCAAAAGAGCTCCATCAAGGCTTTTGGGGGGGAGATTTTACCATGAAGGGTATTTTAAATTAGCTCCCATTGTAATTTATTTTATTTAATGAATTATTTTTATCAAATTAAATTAATCTAACATTATCCACAAATTTTCATTATTTGACAAAGATATTTCCTCATTATACCCCTTATATTTATCCATAGAACGACATACAAAAAATCTTGAAGTATGTAAAATAGGACCTAACTTATATAAAATAAAAAATTTCACAATTTTGGAAAATATATATAATTATCAAAATTCAATTACTTAATGTTCCATTCACAAGCCTATTAGAGAAATATTGAGGTAAAAAATGGGTCTCAAAACAAAAATGTACAACAAAAATCAACTTTATAAGAACCAATATGATTCAATATGATGATACCAACCATGGGAGATGGTTCAACATTTTAGGACTAAAAAGGTAAAACAATAAAAAAATAAAAAATAAAATCCTACTTTTTCAATTCGTACTTCCAATTTATCTTCCTACGATTTCACTCAAATTTCAAGTAGGTTCACTCCTTTCATGCGTAATCTAAATTTTCATCCAAGGAGTATCCATGTTGCATATTTTTTATGGACCCTACTATACCAAAAATGTGAATTACATGAAAAATGTGATTGCAATCACGTTTTTTCATGTATTTCACATTTTTTGCGTAGTAAAGTCCATCGAAAGTATGCAATATGGGTACTCTTTGGATGAAAAATTAAATTTCAAATTCAATGAGTTCTCGCACTCGAAAATTGAGTAAAATCATAGGGTGATAAGTTGAAAAAGTAGTTTTTTATTTTTTCCCTTGAAAACTCAATAAGATAATCTAATCTTATTTTATTATTTCCTCTATTATTTTAAAATATTCCTTAAGAGACCCATTTTAGACCTAAAAAATTATCTAATTCAAAAATATATAAAAGTGTATTTTAATACAACTCATAACCAAAAAATAATCATTTTTTCCATTTTGAAGGAAAATTTAAGACAATATTAACATCTCACAAATTTCCCACTATAGTTGCAACAATATTATACATATGGGGCAATCGATACTTTGGATACAAGATACATGGAGGATGTAGCAAGTTTTTGACAACCACACTTCCTATGCACCCTACGAAAGAATGAACTTAATTGACTAATTGTTGAGGTGGCCATGGAAACCATGCATGTTGGTCGACTACCTTTCACATCAAATTAAAACAAATTTTTCTAAGAGAAAAAAATCTATCTAGTTTTTGTTAAATTATATTAACACCTTACGAAAGTTGGTCGAATAAAATGAAGGTTTTGCTAAATCATGTTTATAGTTTTGATTAGGATCATAAAACACATGGTGATCCTTAAGGGCCATTCATGCTTCCTTCTTTGTCTTGAGAAAATTTTACCAATTTACACACAACAACACTACATGGAAGTAGGTTTATTTCTTCCAAAAATTTCAAGCCACTAGCTCGGTTCAAAATTAGGAGATTAAGTGTTGAATAAGAGAAGACATTTCACTTCTGGTTATTTTAAATTTATTCTTGAATGTGGAAAGTGGTTGTCTTGAAATATTATATCAACAATGGAATTCTAAGAAGTTAAAGTCTCCTCATAGAACCACGTCACAATAAAAACTTGATTGGCTATCTAATGTAAGAAGTTTTCCCTTTATCCAAAGTTACTAGAGGCACAGTGAATAACCAACATAAATAGGTGGCAATATAGATTTAGCATACACTATACATGTCTCTACACAAGGTTAACAACCTAATCAACAATTACGCTAATAAATTTAGGACAGAATGGAGTCGTGATCCTTCCTTTTCCATCAAAAGGATTAGAAAATATATTTGGATCTTCAACAAATACTAGATAATGTTTTGCATCGAAGAAAGCTTGTGACTTTGACTTATTACAAATAGAGCACAACTATCCCATTAAGGGAAGTCAACATTTTGTGGAGAATATATTTTTTCTTAGAGTTGTTTAAACCATAGGCATTCCATGAAAGCACTTGCATCATAAAACTAATGAACCTTTCATCTTCACCTAATTTACTTTGAGAATCTAAACCACACAAAAAGTATTTTTTCCATTAAAGTAATCACCAAGAACTTTTTGAGGTGCCGTTAGGTTGTTTGCGCTAATAAAATTATATCGATATGACAGTGACATAGAAAGGGAGAATAAGACTATTGAACTTCACTATCTAACATAGATGGGATTACTAAGGCCTTTCTAAAGCCAAGTATGTTTCACTATGAAAATATAGGCATTTTGGGTTGCAAAAAGATACATGGGTCCAAAATCTTGGTGGTTATGGTTGAATGGATTGAGGCTCAATGAAACAGGCTCGTGATCATCAATAAGACTTATTTTTCTCTCTACTTAGGTACATACACAAATTAAATTTTTTAAGGCTCCTGCGAATATATAACCAGGGAAGATAATAAGCTATTTGGTATCCAAGAAGTGCAATAACACAATGTAGCAAGTGGAAGGTAATCCTATACCTTATGAAATCACATAATAAAGGTGCTTTTGGTCCAAGAGGTTGGTCAATTGCATCTACCCACTACAATGTACGTGTAGTCATCACGCAATGCATGCAACCTTCAATGGTGTTTGTATGAAGAAATCCCTCTTGGATTGGATCGGTTATATGAGTATATATGGAAGAGAAACTTATCCTTACCATATAGGAGGTAACATGGAGATGCAAAAACATAGATGGCGCATAATCTAGTCCAATCCCTTTGGATAAAGGACCACTCTTTATAAAATGAAATTAAGGGGAAAATTCATAGAAGCCATTGATAATGAAGTGTCACATTGACAACAAAAGGAGGTGTTGGCAAGTTGACTTAACATATAGTTGAATGGATCCTTCTCTTGCATGGTTGATGATAGGTTAACCCTAAAACATAATTGAGGTTGTGACCTAGGGTTTTAGAACTTATATAGTTCTAGGAAAATAGCCTCCTATAAGAGGGTAACAATAGGATGAATTTCAGGTGATAATTACAACGAGGCTCTAAGGAACTCAATATGGATAGGAAAATCGTTTTTAACCTCATAATAGATTAATGAGATAAAATCCAAACTTCCATAACTAAGAGGACATTTTTGAAAATCCAAGCACTAATATGCAACACATTTTTCTAATTGTCAGCCGTTGAAAATTGCAAAGGAAAAATCCTTTGATTAGTTTAAGAACATGGGCTTAACACCGACATAACACTCTTAGTTATATTGAGTCTGGGCGTCAATTTTCACCTCAAACTTTTGGTGAGGGGGCATATTCTCCCTACAAAACACCCTAGTAGTGAATTCAAGGGCAAGATCGAGAATGACCTTGTTGTACAACTTCCACACAAATTTGTGAGGGCTCTTGGACGCATTTTTTCCCACAACATTAGCTAATTTAAACATTAGGATATTTTTTAGCTAAAGGAAAGACCATAAAGCCTCTCCATTTGTGGCTAATGGTCAAGGCCTAATAAATTAGACAAACTAAAATCAATATAATGGAACAAGTAATAACTATTCACAAGTTAGAATATGTTGTTGTAAAATCATAATTATTAAACCCAAACAATAATGATAATTCCAAAATTGTAATAATGCTAATTATTAAATACTAAATATATTATTAAACATTTAAAAACCAAATTGCTAATAATTTAAATTGTTAACCAACCCCAGATTTAATTCTCACCTAATACATAAATGCAAGCCTCCTGTAATCGCACTAGAAGCAAGACCATGTGCTAGACAATATTCATGCTGAAGAAATAAAAATATAATAATGGACTTCAGCATAATCTCATTGATCTAGAGTTCTAGAGTTTATGCATGCCTAGGTTGCACTATAGGCCATAGGCAAGTTCAAGTTCACGTAATTGAAGTGTAATTTAATTGAAAAAAGAGAGTGATGATTGCATAGCAACATAGTCCTTTTTTCTTTTAATAGTTAATTATAAATAAGATTTTATAAAACAATTTCACATAAATTAATTATAAATAAGATTTAAAAAAAGAAAAACGTGCGAAGAAACAACTTCCTATTAAGTTAAATTTGAGGAGTTTGACAATTTGATGTCGATCTGAGTGGTCCATCAACCGTGATGGTATAAGGGAGTGCCAAGCGGTGGCTTTTAAATGAAAGTGAGAAAATAACTTTAAAAATGTGTTCTTTGGGTGCTGTTAACATAATTGGCTTTAATATAAAACATGAAATAAATAAAATTAATTACAAATCTAAAAAA